>APFE030699526.1:158061-190790 GCA_000404065.3 Pinus taeda | reverse complement strand
GTGTTCCTTCCCTCCTGCACAGTCCCTCCATGTGTCTGCGTGGGCCCCATTTCTACGTCCCCCTTTGGCCCCCTTGGTTCCCCCTTAAGTCACAACGTTGTGCTACCTAGGAAGTGACTTTTTATTCTAAAGTGAGTTATGTTCCCCGCAAAAATTGAACAAAATCGAATATTCCAATTAGCCATAGCTAATTAGTAATATTACAGTCTTCCCGGCAAAATGTTGCTTGTCCTCAAGCAAATGAAGTGATGGATGCTGTAAGATCTCCTCACTCTCCCAAGTGGCATCCTCATCCGGCAAATTCTTCCACCTCACCAAGAATTCCCAGACTGTCCTGCTCCGCAACCGTCTCTCCCTAGAGTCAATGATAGCCTCTGGCTGCAATACCAAATGCCGCTCATCATCCATGGGTGGTAGCTCATCCGTCACGGTCACCTGCTGCCCCAATGCCTTCTTCAGGCATGATACATGAAAAATGTTATGAATCTTGCTGCCTTGGGGCAGCTCCAACTCATATGCAACCTATCTAATCCTGCGTATCACCCTGTATGACCCATAAAAGCGGGGCTTGAGCTTCTCAGCCCCCTTTTGCTTCAGCGATGACTGTCGGTATGACTGTAATCGTAGGTAGACCATGTCCCCTACCTCGAACTGCCTCTCCACCCGACCCCTGTCAGCATACAGCTTCTGTTGGTTCTACGTTGTAGCCATGTTATCCTTGAGAGCTCGGAAGATATCCTGACTCTCTTGGATCCAAATCTTGGCTCTAGGAGCCTTGCTATCACCAAACATCACGTCAGCAAAAGATAAAGGATGATACCCATATAAGGCATAGAATGGTAACATACCAATGGACATGTGATGTGAAGTATTGTAGCAGTACTCCCCCAGATGTAGCCACCTCAGCCATGCTCGCTGTTGCCCACTAACATAGTTACGCAAGTAGCCCTCCAGCCACTTGTTAACTATCTCTGTCTGCCCATCCGTCTATGGGTGATAACTGGTACTCGGTGTAAACTTTGTCCCCACCAACCAGAAAAGCTCTTGCCAAAACTCGCCCATGAAACAGCTATCCCTATCACTGACGATGGTCTTAGGAAGACCATGTAGCCTGAAAATATCTCTGAAGAACAGCTCAGCCACCTGTGCTGCTATATAGTGTGCGGATATGGCAAAAAAATGTGTACTTTGTCAGTCGATCAACAACGACAAAGATACAATCCTTGCCCTATACCATGGGCAACCTTGTGATGGAGTCCATCGAAATACTCTCCCATTTCCCCTCAGGAATGGGAAGAGGCTGCAATAATCCTGCAGGATGGCTCATCTCTCCCTTGTTCCTCTGGCAAACTTCGCACTCCCGGATGTGTTGGAGTACGTCCTCCTTGAGGCCCTTCCATGAGAACCTCTCCCTAATGGCCCTGTAGGTTTTGGTAAAGCCCTGATGTCCTGCCAATGGGGAATCATGTGATGCCTGGAGTATCTTCTTCTTGAGCTGAGACCCCTCAGTCAAGAAGATCCGGTCCCTGTAATAGATGATCTCATCGACCACCCTGTACCTGTCATCTACCACCTACCCATCCAGGACCTCACATGCAAGCTTGTCCTTGGAGTACTCTACTAAGAGTCGAGCCCTCCAATCTGTATCCAAGCTCATAAGAGACAACGTGGCTGGTCTATGTGAAAGGGCATCTGCTACCACGTTGTTCTTACCTTTGACATACTCAATGTCAAAGTCATATGCTTAGATCTTACTGATCCACTTCCGCTGCCTCTCCTGTAGCTGCTTTTGCTCCAAAAAGAACTTGAGGCTGTTGTGATCAGTCCTCACCCTGAACCTGTTGCGTACCAAATACTGTCGGTACTTAGCCAATGCATGCATGATGGCCAACATCTCCTTGTCGTATATGGAATACAGCCTCTCGTGCAGAAGGGCTCTCAAATGCTATAGGGTGACCTCCCTGCATCAATCATTTGTGCACCAATGAAGTTGTGGGTGGCCCTACTGTCAACCAAAACTAATACGCACTAGCTACGTATTGTCCCTCGTACGCGTAGCGTTAGATACTTGGGAACTCCTTGCAACGCTGCAAGGGCCCCTCCGGTGGGTGCAAAAGATGCACCACCCGCTGGTGGTGGTGGAGGTGGCATAGGTCTCTGTATGGCATGGCTATCTCCTGCCTCCACATCCTCCTCGTCATCCTCTTCTCCACTGCTCTCGGAGAAGACCTCAATAAAATGTGCTCTGACAGCAACACATCTATGTCCTGGTGCCCATGGCTCCTGACAAGTGAAGCACAACCGCTTCTTCTTCAGCGCCCTCCTGGCATCGTCGTCAAGCTATACTCGTCCTGGATTCCCCTTTGGAGGAGGAATCCTCACATCCTTCCCCTTAGACTGGAAAGTCTGTCTCTAGGGGTAAGGTGTCCAGGTCCTGGGTAAGACATCCTGTAAGTCCCGGGTCCTACTGATAGCTTCCTAGAGTGTTGCTGGTTTAGTGGATCGGACTAAACCTCGAAGTGGCTCTGCTAACCCCTCAACATACATATAGACCCTTCATGCCGTGGATGTGTCTGGCACCACCACAGAGACCCTCAAGAAATCTGCAATGTAGGTCTCTGGGCTCCCTGTCTGTTTGAGCCTTATTAGCTCAACAAAATGCTGCTCTGGATCCTTCTGATCAAATCGCTCCATCATTCTACTGGTAAACTCGGCATATATCGTCACTGTGGAGTGCCCTAGTGTAACCATCCCATGAAAGAAGGACAAAGATGAGAAGCCACATTGTCCTCTCAGGAAGAAGGACAAAGATGAGAAGCCATAGTGTCCTCTCAAGAAGAAGGACAAAGATGAGAAGCACAATCCGAACGTTGCGCCTGCAAAGATCGAGGAGGAGGCGTTCGCCATGACAGCTAAGATACCTTCATGAGGGAGGTGGGTTGATTTGGAGTTGTACTTCAAAAGAGCTACAGATGATCCAGGTGGATGTTGGTGGCCACCCACCTATCCCATTTGGACCCCCACAATTGTCTCTTTCAGCTTTTTCGGTTTCCTAATTGTAGCACAGCTTACTATTTTTAGCAGTTTTTCGGGTCCTGAACTTCCGGAGCCATTTTGAGGCCCTAAACGACGCTTTTTGGGAAATCTGGGGGCAACATGGACCCATGTTGCCCTTCCCAAAGTAGTAGTGCTCAGATAGATCTTTCTAACGAGCTATTGTACGCGTCAAACGGAGATCGTATGCCAAAGTTACGACCCCTGGAAATTGATGTACCAATTTACCCAAACGAGGCCCACAATTTGGCGTTTCATCTTCTGGGGTTAGGTTTTGGGATGTGAAGGGTTTTACATTGTTTCTCAACAATAAATAGGCCTTCAAGCCTCATTGTACACAGTTCAGAGGCATGTAGCCATCACATCTCTTCTCAGAGATAAGCTACCATCGCCCTAGCTAGTTTATTTCCATTTCTGATTGTAAGCATATTTCGGTATTTTCCATTAATGAAATGAAGCATTATTTCCGCTGCATCTTTGTGTATATGGTTATCTCTGTATTTTATTGCGTTCCTGTTTAAATCTGGATCAATAGATGGGCAGGATCCTTTAGCCCACCTCTTGGATCAATTCCTTGCTACGAAAACCCAAGATCAAAAGTCGCAGGATGGAATAGTGTCAGATGGTGCCGAGGAGTGTCGGAGAGAGTTGTAGTGGCTAGGAGCGCTAGAAACAAAGCAACACAGAGCAAAGTTGGCAACAGTGCAGATGGCACAAAGCAGTGGTCAGTCGAAGTGTTGTAGATTCAGAGGGTCAGCGCAGAGACTAGCAGCAGTCAACCTCCAGCATTCACATGGTATCATACTGAACACAGTTAGTTCAGTGATTTGGGATGTTTTTCTGTTGTTGATGTAGCAGCAACAATTTGCAGTGCAGTGTAGTGGCAGTTGGCAGTGCCAGTGCTAACAGCAACATGAACGTAGAATTTCATAGGGAGTTGCCATACGGATGCAGTGTTGACAATGGTAGGGTCAGCGACAGTACAGATACAACATTTGTGCAGTGGTTGTTCAACAACAGGTCAGATATCAGCAGCACAGAAGCAGATGTTACAGAACAGAGTGATGCTCTAGCGGGCTGCATTGCTAAAGCACATTCCTCGCTAAGAGGGAGTGTTGATTTCTGGTAGCATCGGATGTGCTCTAAGTCTCAAATGTTGTAGCGAGGCTTAGGCACATATATTCCAAATAACCCAGAAAACATTTTGGGAAATTCCACACAAAAACAGTTATATTAAAATAATTAATTATTTTTAAGGGGACCCTAGGTCTAAACTTAGGAAAATAAAATAATTAATATAAATGGTGGGTGTAACTTCTAGAAGAAGACAAGGATCAAGCAAAAATGATCTTAGCCATCGATTAGCTTCTAATCTGGGTCGTTGAATGTCAACGAGGACATTATTTAAGGAGGCTTGAGGGTCACTTGGAAGGACACACAAAGAGTTCAAAAGTTTGATTTTCTTAAGCAGAGCAGAGGAGCTGCCGGAAGAATTTTGATAGTGAGCTTTTGCAGTGAGGGGCAAGGATTGTTGGGTTGGAGTATCTTCTCCAGAGCCCAGGATACGCAGCAGAGAGGTACAGAGACACCAAGAGGAGGCAACGCAAACCCATGAGGGATTGACCGTGGGCCAGATGGACCCACGCAATGCTTGACGAAGAGTCAGAAGGGCTCACGCAGAAGTAGCACAATCTTCCAGCAGAAGTCCGAGATTTTCCAGGGACTTGACGTTTGAGTGCGGAGGGTTGACGTCAGAGATCCAGGGGGCAAGTAGACTCAGTGCAGAGCTGATGCAACGCCTACGCAAGGCCAGCGCAGAGATAGTTGGGGACAGTTGATTCAGCTGCTGGATCAACGGGGACTTGCCTGGTAGAGTGAAGTAATCTCACTATGTTTTTTCTGCCAGTTTATTTCTTTGTAATTGTATTGCCGGGAGGGCATCCATAGTTGTATTTAGAATACTTCTGCATAATAATATAAAACCCTCAAAGTTGATGCATTGGTTGTCCCGCATTGGGTTTTTCCCGGGACATTTGTCCAAAAAATATTGTGTCACTTGTGTGTATCTTTCTCTATTGTTTTGTTCTTGTTTTGGGCAAATTAATTAATTAAGTGAAGGTTGCAGTTGTATTAGCTTCGATATTTTTTATAGGAAGAAGGAGATAATTTGTTTCCATAATCAACAAATAGGAGAAGCTTAATATGTTGCTGCAGAAGTAGATTCGGGTGGGATTCTCGAATTTTCACAGAACTAAGTGACATGCAGAAATCAGTGAGAATTCAGTGGAATTATGTAGGGATGATGAGAAGGATCAAGGAAGAAGATGAAAAAGTAGTTGAAGGGGCCATGGTTGGCAAGGAGAGAGTTGAGCATACACCTGTTGATAAGATGTCGACAGTTGATGAGGTATCTAGTGTTGTGACCGAGTTTTCAAGTGATAGCAGCACACCATAGATTGATGAGGTTCCCGGAGCCATATCCCCTATTGATGAGGAGCTGATAGTAACAGAGTTATACAGATCTGTGATAGAGTTTCCAGACAGTAGCTACCTATCGTTGATTGTTGAGAATGTTATGCATGATGAGCTATATGTGGAGGGGAATTTAGTGGCCCATGTTGAGCCCATGGTGGAGAACAATGCTGCGAAAGCACGCTGCCTCGTAAGACATCATGAAAGCATGTTGCCTCATGTTTTTCCATCTATTATATGTGCAGGTGACAAGTGTATGGTAAGCAAGTGATTGTTGGAGTTCTTGTGACCTCCCGTTCGAGTAGCTTCGCCCACTTCTTCGAGAGATCGCATTCCAGTTGGAGCCAAATGTTACCCACCATTTTGTGGGTAATATCCCTAGGAGAAATATTTTTCTCTAAGATGATCCTCAAACAGCAGCCAACAGTCCCTTTCAGCCACCAGCTAGTTCATTGGGCCATTTCTCTGCCACCTGAGCTTGCCATGTGGTCCCTCGCCCATCTACCATGATCGTATGTTTGAAGGTGGGTCTCCCGAACCTAAAGGTGTGCCTTGTCATTTGCAAAATGAGTATTGTAGTCTTTTTATCATGGACACTTCTCGGCATGGATTAATGGGGGGATTCGGCAGAAAGAATGGGCTAGGTCTGTGCTCTTGTCCCCTAGACCCCTTTTAAGTATTAACCTTGCATTCTAGTCTTGTGGGACTCTTTTATTGACCATTTGGCTCTAGGGATGGTATTTCATGGGAAATCCCAATTTTGGTTGTGTGGTCACGCTCTCTTATCTGCTTATATTACCCTCTTTCCATTCATCATTTCTCCCACCTTGGTCCACATAAGGTTAGCATGCACCTTGCCGACACTTTGGGTCATGGCCTGGAATGAAGCTTGGAGGTTGATGCAGCTAAAAAGACAGTTAAAGCACATATGGCCACATTCAACAGAAAAAAGTACCACAAAATGCAAAAGATGGTCGGGACAAACACATTTAGCACGTGGGAAAAGCCAATACATGAGCTCTACCCCACCATCATTGCCATCACCTAGTTCCTACAGGTTCTATGAATATCTTTCATCATATAAGAACTTATGATCGTCCCAACCCCTAGTGGGCAATGAACTGCCCCACCTTAAAAAGGGGTATTCATTGCTATATCTTATACATCATACTCTTACCCCTTGAGCCCTGAGCAGTTAATCAAAGAAAATCATAAAAAGGCAAAAAGCATATAAAAAAGGGTGGAAAAATCAAGGTCGGGGCACCTATGTACCATGATTGCTCCTTCCTATACATTATAAGCCCAAGTGTGGGCTTCCCTCTTATTATCTACCCTTGTAGCCCAGCATATGACCCAGGGCTACCCCTTCTCATCCCTTACTTCATTCACCTTTTTGTCACGTGCCACCACCTTTTGAAGGATGTACCTTGACTACGCTATCCCCTTTAGAAGTAGAAACCACCTAATAGGATTATTGGTTAATCCAATTTGGAGTTTAGGAGACATTAGCACATCCTGAAGCCCATTATGGAAGGGTAGGCCATTATGAAGTACCCACCTGTGGTCCATGATTTGGTAAGCTCATTTACTCGATTTCTCTAATGACTTGTACTGGAAAGCTAGGGGATGCACTAGATCTTATGCAGGATTGTAGGATGGTCTCCATTTTGGGTCTGGTCTCCCTATACAGGGTCATAATCCTTTAGAGGGATACATTGGCACTTGTAGGGTGTTTGTTGACAGCCATGGGCCTCCACAACAGCAGACAACACTCCATGGATCCCCACAACCATTCAGAGATTGCTTGTGGTTCACTTATTGGACGAAGAAGATGCACCTGATCCATCATGCCCAGTTGGCCCCACACTTACACCATACACTTCGTAGATTATCCAAGACCTCCACAATGATGTGGCATCACCTACACCATCACCCTAGCTTAGCAGACAATCTACAGGCATCTTCGATTTGTTTGGAGACCCATGAGTACACTTGTGTGCCCCCATATGTTATTTGTAACACCACAGTTATTACAAGGGGCCAACCCCTTGTCCATTGCTTTTGAGGGTCCTATTCTTCATTGTGGTACCCATGGACCTCATTAGGCCTCTCAGAGGGCCCTACTATATGCACAAATTATTATATGACCTCTTGAGAATCTTACTTTTTCATTTATGAGCTAGTTTGGTGAGCTTGTCATCAAAAGTTGAATTATTAGAACATTATTTTCATTTTTGGGGATTATGTAGGCCAAGGAGGCTAATTTGAACTCCTAAGTTGTAAATAAATACAAGTGAGATGAGCTCATTTGCTCATCATCACTTTGGATTGGGTCTCTCTCTTCTTTAGAGAATTTTGTTGATTTTTTGTAGCATCGGATGTGCTCTAGCCATGAAAATTGGTGGAGAGGATAAGGCAAATGAGATCTCCAAGACCCAGAAATCGTTTGGGGAAATTCCACCAGGATGGAGAGATATTAAAATAATCAATATTTTTAATGAAACCCTAAGTTTAAACTTAGGAAAATTAAAATATTAATGTGTATTAATATAATATGGATGAGAAAGTTCTAAATAACGAGGATCAAGTCAATTCTAATCTTAGCCGTTGATTAGGGACTTAATCTCAGTCATTGAATAGTCAAAGGAAAAAGTATAAGAAGAGGCTTGAGGATCAGTTGGAGATACACAAAGTTGATCAATCAATTCGATTTTCTGGGGTAGGGTTTCCTAAGAAATTGAGATAGTGATCTATTGCAAAGAAAGTGCCAGAGAGAAAGCGCAGAGCTTATAAAGGTTGACGCAAAGGCTGAGGAGGCCAGTGCAGAGGACGCAGAGGGCCAAGAGACTAACATAGAAGCCGCAAAGGCTAATGCAGGCAGTGCAGAGGGCTGCAGAGCTGATGTCGAGCTGAAGAGACTGCGTTGAAGTGATTTTGTGGGACAAAATGAGAGTTGATCAACTGACACAGAGCCGTAGGACGGTGACGTAGTTCCAGAAGATAGCTTGGAGAAGCTTTCACTGTCCATCTGAGAAACAGTCAAAGTTACTGTGGGGCCAATTTTATGGTTGTTGATTAGCCAGAATATCTGTCTCCAAAGAAAGGTACTTCTGCCAAGGATAATCTCTGAAGGGTGAGCCATTTCTGGCGCCCTAGTTGTATTCAGAAATCTGCATAATAATAAAACCCTCATTTGCTGCACCGGTTTTCCCACATTGCGTTTTTCCGGGGACGATTGTCCGAAAATAACAATGTCCCTTGTGTTGTCTCAGTTTATTTCAGTCGCTGATCTGTATGTTTGTGAAGGTTGCAATTGTGTTTATTTTGATATTTATGCATATAAATAACTTGTTAATGTAAAGAACAAGTAGGAGATAATAAACCAGATATTGCAGTAGGGGTTTCTGATGTGTTAGATTCAGAAATTTTCACAAATTTCACATTTTTTCTGGAGGATGAATTGCAGCTTTATGGACGAATTTTGATGTGTGGATATTGGTCTATCTTCTCTTGGAGCATCTATCTTGTCAATTTTGAATGGTTGGATATATTTTGTTACATGTAAGTACATGCTTTTAATGTTATTCTTGTTTTACTTTGTCATGTACATTGGACTGGGATTTTCGTTGTTCTAGGGCTAATTGTTGCATGCATTTACTACTTAAAATTGTGGAATTTTGTCTCTATTATAACATCTCTCAATGTATGGGCCATGTAATATGAACGAAATCTCCTAGGGGTAATTCTATCAAAGAATTTGACATTGATAAGCCATCTCCTTTGCACATCGAAGTATAAAAGCTGCAAGATTGCTTCTCCTTGACCTAAAAGGCTAGCGAAGTGGTCTTGAGGCCTCCTTGACTAAGAATCAAGAATCCTACTCATATTCATCATAGACTCCATTCTCCCAAAGACTAAGGCATTGATACCAAAAGGTGGTCACAAAAAAGCACATTCTTTCACCTTCTTCCAAGTCTAGCCAAATTGGGGCACCTAGGGCATCAATTTCTCGACAAGCTAACCCTCCAAAAAGTTCGATCTTTGAGGGTCTCCTGCGTTGGTGTTTCCTCAAGGTCTCCTCCAATTTTGAAGCCATTTCGAAGGTGGAGTTGGGAGAAAAACTAAGCCCTACCTCTACAATCAAACTTTGACTTAGTATCTCCAAGTTTAGTGTCTCATAGGATCAAATCAACACCTTCAAGTGAAAATTATTTCTTTGATCCTTTCCCCACCTTGTCTAGGGTAAGAACATCATTGGTAGCTATACTCATTCCCCCTATCCTAGACCGGATCCACTTGGTCCCGTGTGGCCCCATTCCTTTGAAATGTGTTAAAATTGGCAACTAGGGCCAAACTCCATGTAGGTCATCTTATTAATGGAAGCTAATATTTTTCTTGGATCCCTCTCATCGAGAGGTGTAGGATTGATCTAAAGATCATCCGATTCCGATAAGTATTCATGGAGATATGAATTTATTTGTCTTATGGGACAATTCGTCAAGGTCGGCCAACAACCAAATAAACCCCACTTGTGCTCAACGTTTTAGTATAGATAGAGGTGGCCTTCAAGTCATTTCAACACACTTCGGATCTCTTCCTCTCTACTTGTCTTTTGGTTTTAGTAAGAGGAGAGATCCTAAGGGATAAAGCTGCCCTAATCTAGAGGGCAGAAGCCGGAACTACCGGGAAAAACTGGAACTGCCGGAACTGCCGGGAATAGCCAAAATCGTTGAAATTGCCGAAACTGCCAGGAACTGCCAAAATAGGCGGGAAAGCTGATGTAGAGGGCAAAAGCCGAAACTGTCGGGAACAGCCGGAATTGTCGGAACTGCCGGAATTGCCGGGAACTGCCAGAACTGTCGGGAACTGCCAAAACTGCACGTAATTGCCGGAATTGCCAGAACTAGCCAGAACTGCAGGGAAAAGTCAGAACTGCTAGGAATAGCCGGAACTGCCAGATCTACCGGGAATAGTCGGAATTGTCGAAACTGTGGGAACTGTCGAAATAGGCAGGACAGCTGATGCAGAGGGGAGAAGCCGAAACTGCCGGGAATAGCCAGAACTGCGGGAACTGCCGAGAACAGCCGAAACTACCAGGAACAACGAGAATTGTTGGAACTGCTGGAACTGCCGGGAACTGCCGGAACGGCCGAGCATCTGTCTCCGAAGGAGAGCAGCATGCAAGGGACAACTAGCTAACATTGGGACAGTTGTATGGCACTTAGCAGCAAATACACCAAGCATGCAATGTTACAACTAGCATGCAACAAGAAGCATGCAAAGGACAACAAGCAAGCAAGATGCAATGAGCACATAGGTCAGTATGGCAACATGATGCAGCAATGGCACATAATGCAGTACAGTGATGGGTACAGTAATGATTAATGAAGCATGATGAGATGCAGCATAGTGATGATGGGTGCAGCATGGTGCAACACGGTGAGGTGCAACATGATGACGAAATGCAGCACAACGATAGATGAAGGAGTCACCTTGGAGAGTCAATTGAAGCAGCATGTCTTCAACTGATCTCATGTATCATCTTCTTAGAGATGATCTATGATCTTATCTAGATAAGTCAAAGTGTTGACTTATGTTGTAAACGTACTATCTCTCTCTCTCTCTACTGAACTATTGAAGAACATATAAGAAGAATTGGTCAAGGGTTTCCCCACATTGGGGTTTGTCCCTGGCTAGCGCCACATCTTGTGTCCTCTTGTCTTGGCTTGTCTTTTGCGATTTATGTTTATAGTTTATCTGCAGTTTACTTTAATGCTGATATGATTGCTAATCTGGAAAAGATATTGAGCTAACTGTGAAAATTGAAATAAATTGCTCTAAGCATAGAACATACCTAAAATTTAACAGAAAAACAATTCCTCAAGAACCATCTGGGATACCAATTACAATAATGATTTTAGGGATTGAGAAATTCCTTCATAAGTCATATCCTCCCTTCCTTTCCCTAGAAGACAATGCACTTTGCTTAGAAGGCAAGCAAGCCTTATCTTTCTAACTCTTCGAATAAAGGGATTGTTTGGGTCACTCCACATCATTTCATTGACTTATCCTTCATCGGTGACTCCATAATATACCGAGTCTCCTCCCATCAGTGAAAGTTCGTAAATAGAAGGGAGCCTTAGCTGAGGTGACAGTGGGCTAAGTCTCCATTTTTTGCCCTTAGCCTAGCATTTTACCTTTAGGGATCCCCTTTAAGTCCCTTGCTAGTTTGAGCAGTAACATTTTGGCGCTATTACCGGGGACACGAGACGTGTGTTTTGTTCCCCATACGAAATATCGACATATCACTATTGACGACTCCACTAAAAGAACAAAGCCCTAGTTCTTCATTGAGCTTTAAAGTTAATGCTTGTAGGGTTAAGCAAGCATCTATCAAGGCACTTTAATTCACCCTGGCGACTCAATTATAATCTTAATATGCAAAATCATAAAAAATGGAGATTTCTCTTGGTCCTATATTTGAAAAACTCAATAACCAAGGGATTTAGGAACTGCAAAAGAAAGCGGTGGAATATGCAAAATCTTTTCAAAATATGTTGCAGGCCATGGATATGGAATTCATTCTCAGGTTTTATACGCCGCAAGAAGTACAACTCGACATAGTAAGGTGTGCTTATGAAAAAGATCCTAGTCGTCTCCTTGACCTTGCTCACATAACTTGTGCTATGAATATTCTAGATAACCTCATCAATAACAATGGGAAAGGGAATACCTCCTCTGAGGATGACGAAGAGTTGGATCCTGGGAGCCTCCAAATCACGCAAGAAAGAATGGATGAATATAGTAGGCCATGCAAGGAGGTAGTAAGGGAATATAATTCTAATGAAGTTTTCTCCTGTTGATATGATGAATAGGTGAAGCTTCATAAGATGAAATGTGAATATAAAGAGAACCCTACTAATGCTCTTCTCTTAGAAGCATACTACCATAATCATGTAACAAATACCTTAGCCATTATTCTTGAAGAGAAGAGAGAAGAAGAGAGGACCCGCTTGTCAACCAACCAAAATGAAGATGACCTTGAGGATCTCGGTGATGAGCAAGAAGATGAGTCCACGTTGGGGCTGTAGGACGAATAGGATAATTTTAAGAGCACATGTCTTGAGAATGAAATTAAGGAAAGTAAGGTCGAGACTGACCTTACCTTTCTCAAGGATATCACTCCTGATGCCTCTCCTTTTGAAAACCTTAAGGTGAACCAATGAGCTCCTTGGAAAATGACATTGGAGATTATCTCCACATTGAAAAGGAAAAATGGGAGATTGGTGGGCCCCAATTTGATTGTGCTCCCATTTATGATACTGAAAAGGAAGATGAGATTGAGATTGATTTTTCCTTTATCCCCGACATTACTTGTGATGACATATCCATCGATACCTTTGGGAAGGAGAATTATTATTTTCCCTCGCATGAAGAAGGATAGTTGGAAGTGACTGATTCTCCTTTTAATGAAAGCCCAATCTTTGATGCTTATAATGAGGAAAGCAACGAGGCTCCCACCTACCCACCTTATGACTATGTATTCAAATCACTTGAGCCTTTACATTGCGGGGAAGGAAAACTCATTGAATATGATACTTTGCCCTCCCATTTGCCTTTCCCTCTTGTTCATCACCTTGAGTCTTCCTTAAGTAACTCCCTCGTCCCTTTTGATATGACCTCCAGTGACAATGCCCCTTTTCCCCTTTCTGGATATGGTGTCAAGGAAGAACCCTTCATTGAATATACTTAATCCCCTTTGACTCATCCTCAGGGTTGTGATCACTCTGCGACCTCCCCTCCCCAATATGACCATCACCTTGAGAGGCCCATTTGTTGCACTCCCTCTCTCCCTAACCTTTTGTTCCCCTCTCATCACAACCTTGTGGCATCTACAAAGCATGATACTATAGACAATGATTGTAATAAGGAGTTCTCGAGAGTGATAATTTATTCCACCATTGTGTACGTAGAAGGAAATCCCGAGACCTCTAGATTGACCTATTTTCCTTCTCCTAGGAATTCCCTTTACCATGGTTGGAGATCATATTTTCCTACCTCCAACCCGCTTCATCCACCATGTGACTATATCCACATTCAATTTGGGAGTTGCTACATGAATACTCATACTGACAGGCATACATATATTGACGTGATGATATGTTGCTTGCACTGGCTTTATGATTATACTTAGTATTAGCCTTATTATATGCATGTAAGGTTAGGATGCATTGCATGCTCATTTTCTCATTAGAACTAATATCATATGATATTTCTCATAGTAGATAGGTGCATATTTACAGATTTTACTTTATGTTGATTTTATGGTCCAACATATAGCATGTGCAATCATGAGACGCTGCGAAAGCATATTGCCCCGTGTTTTTTCATCTATAATATGTGCAAGGTGATAGGTCTACGGTAACCAAGAGCTTGTTGGAGTTCTCGTGACCCCCGTTTGAGTAGCTTCGCCCACTTCTTTAAGAGATCACATACCAGTTGGAGCCAAATGTTACCCTTTCTCAGGTGGCGGAGAAATGGTATAATGAGCTAGCTTGGGCACATGTATTCCAAAGAACCCATAAAACGTTTTGGGAAATTCCACCGGAGACAATTTTATTAAAATAATTATTATTTTTAATGGGACCCTAAGTCTAAACTTAGGAAATTAAAAATATTAATGGGTATTAATCTAATTGTGGATATAACTTCTAGAAGAAGACGGAGATCAAGCCAAAACAATCTGAGCCTTTGATTAGGAGTTAATCTAGGTCGTCGGTTGTCCAAGAGAAAGATATAAGAAGGGGCCTGAGGGTCATTTGGAAAGTACACCGACAGATCAAAAGATCAAATTTCTGAAGTGAAAAGTTCTCAGGGGGGAATTTCAATCAAGGAGATTTCTTGTAGTTGAGGGGCAGAGATAGCATCTGGAGAGAAAGAGATTTTCTCAGCCGAAGAATCATCAGCAGCAAGAGGCAGAGAGTGATCCAATAGCCTTGACACAGAGGCTGATGCAGGTCCACGAAGAGGCAACGCAAAGGGTGAGAGAGAGTCTGAGATTTTGTTGAGGAGAGTCAGTTTCTGAAGCCAGGAGTCGGGGTGTGAGACCGGAAGGCTGAGAGCAAAGACACTGGGCAGAAAATCGATCAGCAGACTGGGTAACGCAGAGCCTAGAGAGGTTGATGCAGGGACTACATGAGGACTGCGCAAAGCAACGTAGGGCCTGCCAGAGGCACTTCATTCAGTATGAGGATCAACCGGGATTTTCTCAGTGATTGTGTGAGGTAATCTCACAAATCGTTTTGCCAGTATTTCTCTCTCTATAACTGAATAACCTGAGAGGTATCCAGAGATGTATTCAGAATTTGCTACAACTTAATAATAATAAACCCTCAGAACTGTTGCACCGGTATTCCCGCATTGGGTTTTTCCGGGGACATTTGTCCAAAAATAATAGTGTCAATTGTGTTGTATTTTCCTTCTTGCTCATTCTCTTGTTTCCGCATAATATCTAATTAAGTGAAGGTTGCAGTATATGTATTACAATATTTGTCGTAGGAAACTACAAGTAATTTGTTTAAAGGAATTTAACAAATAGGAGTAATATCATCAGCTGCTGCAGTAGGGGTTCCTGTTGAGGAATTTTCAAAGATCATATGTTTGAAGGTGGGCCTCCCGAACCTAAAGGTATGCCTTGCCATTTGGAAATTGAGTATTGTAGTTTGCTTATCATGGACACTTTTGAGCATGGATTAATGGGGGGATTTGGCAGAAAGAACGAGCTAGGTTTGTGCTCATGTCCCCTAGACCCCTTTTAGGTATTAACCTTGGATTCTAGTCCCGTGGGATCTCTTTTACTGACCATTTGGCTCTAGGGATGGTATTTCATGGGAAACCCTGATTTTGGTGGCGTGGTCCGCTCCCTTATCCACTTATATTACCCTCTTTCCATTCATCATTACCCCATTCATCAATTCTCCCACCTGGGTCCGCATTCCTCCACTTGGTCCACATAAGGTTAGCATGCCCCTTCCCCTTGCCCACACTTTGGGTCATGGCCTGGAATGAAGCCTGAAGGTTGATGCAGCTAAAAGAAAGATAAAAGCATATATGGCCACATTTAACAGGAAAATGTACCACAAAATGCAAAATATGGTCGGGACAAACACATTTAACACGTGGGCAAAAGCCAACACATGAGCTCTACCCCATCATCATGTCCATCACCCTGGTTCCTACAAGTTCTATGAACCTCCTTCATCATATAGGAACCCATGATCGTCCTAACCCGTGGTGGGCAATGAACCGACCACCTTAAAAGGGGTATTCACTGTTATATCTTATACATCATGCTCTTACCCCTCGAGCCCTGAGCAGCTAATCAAAAAAAATCATAAAAAGGCAAAAGGCATATAAAGAAGGGTGGAAAAATTAAGGTCGGGGCACCTCATGTACCACGATTACTCCCTCCTATACATTATAAGCCCAAGTGTGGGCTTTGTTGAATTTCCAAGATCTTGGGTCTAGGTTAGAGTCTTAAAATCACTGACGCTACGAAACCAAGAATCTCAACAAGAACTAATTTGCACAGCAGAAAATATAAAGCAGCAAATCATATATGCACAAGTATACTAGCATGTCCCCAATTTTATTCTTCTTCATAGTACAGCCAGGGTGGATTTCCAAGGCAGGGCATGGCCAGGTCAGTGGAGCAGGTTTATGTCATCAGGGGTTTCGATGGAGTTTTGAGAAGTTTTTATGGGATCTGATGGCATTCGCTTGGCATATTTCATCATCCGCACAGTTTGCCTTTCATTCCATTGCATTCCGAAAACTTTCAAAAATTAGCATTATTATGGGGCCTAACTTAATGAGTTATGCTCAAGGTGGCATTCCGGGGAGATTGACTGACGAAACACCTCAGTGTGATAGCTTGTTGGAATCAGAACAAGAAGATCTACAAGATGGGATGAGGAGAAGAGACTTCCAGTGCCCAAAGATAGTATGGTGGGAGATTTGCCATTTTCCTTAGTTAAAAATGACTTTTAGTCATTTAATTAAGGAAAAATAATTAATTGGAGAAAAAGGGCCAAAAGTGACTTAAGTGAAATAACATAAAATTAAAAGGTCACTTGATAAAGTCAATGGAGAAGCTTCTAGAATAATAATATAATAATAAAATAAGATGCTTATAGACGCTTGGAGATCTATCCATGAGATCTATAAAAGAGGAGGAGAAGGTCATTTGGAGATATCTTGCATTTGTGTATTGTTTTTGTGGAAAGGTTTGAGAACCCGGTTCTCTACTTAAAAAGTAGCCCCAGGACGGAAACCCTTGGGTGATTCAGTAAGAGTGGGCGAGCACCCATCTCTTCCCTTGGTGGATCCATTCAGGGTTCACAAGGTGCAGTTTATTGATTTTCAGTTCTGTTTGGAGGCCGATTGTGGCATTATGTAGATTTGTTTGAGGCCCGTTCATCTCAGCTATATGGGTTGTATGTGCATGTAAACCCCAGTTTATTTAATATAATAAAGCTGAGATTGCTCCTGTTCATTGTGTCATGGGATTACAGTGCTCTTTTTGTTTTATTTTACATGGCAATCTTCTGTTTATGAATAGAATTTTTATCTGAAGAAATTTTGAGTTAGAATTTGGACAAAATTTTTGCTTGTTCCAAATTTATTTCATTTGGGACATTATAGTCATATCAGAGTTGTCCATTCTGCCAGCCTGAGGGTTTATTATAGATTGATTTCGAGCTAATTTAGAGTTTTTTCTGAATCGGACATCTTCTATTCTTTGAAGCCGAAATTATTGTCATTTCAGTAACCAAATTATTGCAAGAGTCAGAATTTCTAAGGAAAGATTGAAGCTGAATTCCTAATATGCGTCGTCCCAATTGGTTATTAGGGACTCCCCTGCACACACAATTGACAAATTTCCGATTGCGTTGAACTGTGGTAGGGGCCGCATTGACTCAGCGTGAGTTTCCGTGGAGCAGACTCACTGTATTATGTTCAAGCTACTGTGTCGTATCAATCACCTGTAGTAGAACCAAAGAGCCACCATTTCAAAATCAGGTCGATTATTAAAAAGGAATGATTGCACAAATCAAAGATGAGCCAACGTATCTCCAAGGAGTATTTTTGCTACTGCGCGAATACACAAAGGGAAGTGTTGTAGCATGCCAACAAATTGTTGGGCAAGAAATCGAACCACAGAAGCCCCTAAATTGCCAACGAAGTCCAAGCCGAAGTCAAGATATGGCATCGAATTGACTGTGGTGATCCTGCAAGCTGCCATTTTGAACCAAACCAGTTAATCATGAGTCGCCGCCCTAATACGTGATCGAAGTTGCCACATTGACCTTGGAATATATCCACAGGTCGAATAATTAGAAATCGAAGTCATCTATGCGGGCTGAACAAGCCAAAGCCATTTTGCCACTGGGAAAGCTATTGTATTCAATCAAGTGTCTGATCGAGTCCAAGAATTCGTAGGCCTGTTGGCGTCAGTTCATGTGAAAAGGCCAAGTCTACAAGTTAGCTGAGTCTGCAATGGCACGAATTGAAGACAGAAAAGGCAAATACAATTGAAGCAAAGGACATAGCTGCAGCTAGGACTTGCTACTAAGGGAGACTTGGGGACAATTTCCGTTGTTTCAAAAGGCCACGTCTGTTATATAAAAAATTAGTTAGTTTATAAGTTATTAGGCAAAGGGCATGATCAAAGATCATGCCTGTTCACCAAGAGGCACCCAAGGTAGTATATAGCTAGGGCCTCCTACAAAATGTAAACATCATCTATTCAATTATTAATGAAATATATATCATGGTTGTCATTTGCTAAATTCATGTGTTCCATTTGGTATCATAATAGATGATCCTCAGTTGCTCTATTGTTGCACAGATCAAATTGCCATTCATTGCCGCCTATGATTCACTTTCACCGTTTCTTTTTTTTTATCGTCGTCCGACTGTGCCACTGAGCCAGTTCTGCTATGCCACTCCGTTGTTCTGCCTGGTCTCGGTCATCCCCCATCACTCCATAGTTCCACCCGTCCAATTCCATCCGCCCTCTACATCCCATCACTCCGCCCATCCAGTTCCGTCGCCCCTCCGCATCTACACCGCACTCCGTTCACCATGCCACCAGCCTAACTTCTGCACTCCGTAGGCACCGTCACATCCCGACCAGCACACCGCATCGCCATTCCATAATAATTCCATGTCACACCCCTGTTGCCATCCTGTCTACCGTACGTAGCTGCCATCCTGCCCGCAGCCGCAGTCCGGTCCATAGCTTTCACCTGCCGATGGCCACCGTTAACCTTTAGCTTGCCATCTCTGTTCAGTCTGAAGAATTATCTTAATATTTGTAATATTAATTGTTATAGATATAACTAATTAATATTTAATATTAATGTTTGGTTATATATATATTATACATATAGTTTAAAAAACAAATTAATAATATAATAATTATTATATTTATTATTTAAATATATATATATAAGATATTATTTAAATATATATATATATATAGATATTATTTAAAAATATATATATATATATATATATATATTATTAGTTCAAGTTAACAAAGGAATTTAAAGCTAGCAGACAAATATACACCCTCACAAACTCGTTCAATGTCGTCGATGTCAATGGCCGATTTCAGCAAAAAACTTATTGATTTGAAGAATAGGATTACTAGCTACTCCGATGATTTCAACCAAAAATTAGTCAATCTCGAGAATAGGGTTATCGGACATTCCGACGATATCAAGAAGCTTCAGGATACGACAGATCGGATAGAACTACAACTCGGGCAGAACCATAATCAGAGAATGACATTGTTGAACACTTTGTGTGGAAGGAGGAAGCTTACACCAATCAACTACTCCAAGATGATGGAGGTAATCAAAAGCATAATTCATCAAATTCAACAAATTCAACAGATTCTCATGAAAAAGCGGAGTCTCCAAAAAAATCATCCACGCACCATCAAGGAAATAGTAACGCAACTTTTTCAAATAAGCAATTCTAGGATACATACATTCACCAATCAACACCCTCTTTTTGCTCCACTGTTAGCAATGTATCAGCGAAAGGCAAAAATCAAGTTGCTTAAATTTGATGGGAACGAAAAATGCAGCGTTGTGTGGTTGAATAAAGCAAAAGAATACTTCGAGATTTACGACATTGACAATGAGGATGAAAAGATTAGGCACAATTCTGTTGATTTGGGGTAGCATCGGATGTGCTCTAGCCACGAAATTTGGTGGAGAGGTTGGGGCACATGAGATTTCCAATACCCAAAAAGGGTTTGGGCAGATTCTAAGTAGATCAGGAGATATTAAAATAATTAATATTTTTAATGGAGTCCCTAAGTCTAAACTTAGGGAAAATAAAATATTAATGTGTATTAATATGAATCTGTGTTAGAATGGTCCAAAAGACATAAATCAAGCCAGATCTAATCTTAGTCGTTGATTAGGGACTTAATCTCGGTCGTTGAGATGTCAACAGGAAAAGTATAAGAGGAGGCTTGAGGGCCACTTGGAGAACACACCAAATGATTAGTGATTCTATTCTCTAGAGAGGGGTTTGCTAAGAGAGATAGAATCAGTGATCGGAAGAGCCGCTAAGGGGCATTGAGCACAGAGGAACAGAGAAGGCAAAGATTGTGCCGGGAGAGTAGCACAGTAGCCAAGGAGGGTGACGCAAGCCAGCAGGGGCTCACACAAGGCCACGCAGAGGCAGCCAAGTGTTGCGCAAAGCACCAGAGGGGCCAACATAGCTGATGCAAAGGCTCCCATAGCTGAAGCAGGGCCTCCTGGGGCTGACACAGGCCAATAAACGCTGACGCAGGGCCAGCGTGAGACAAAGAGGGGCTAACGCAGTCCAGATTTGGCAGACGCTTGGGTTGCAGGAGCAGTTTTGTGTTGAGGAGTTGTCAGAAGGGTTTTCCGGGGTTTTAGCCAGGAGATTTCTCTCAAACTATGAGGTATAGCTGCTAAGGAAATTCTCTGTTGGGTAGGCCAGTTACGGCACCTAGATTGTACTATGATATTGCTTAATAAGAAAACCCTCAGATAGTTGCAACCTTTTTTCCTGCATTGGGTTTTTCCGGGGACATTGGTCCAAAAATAATGGTGTCATGTGGTGTGTTTGTTCTTGTTTCTTTTAGTTGTTGATCTGTAATATGTTGAGCATGCACTGGTGTTTATTTTCAGTATTTACTTTGTAAATAACTTGTTAAAAAAAAATTAACAAGTAGGTAGGAATAAATCAGATAAAGTGCATGGAGGGTTTCTAACTAAGTAAACTTAGAAACTTCAACAGCTTGCATGAAAATGGAAGGAGAAGCATATAATTGGTATATGTGGTGGAAGAAGACGGCAATCGCCATCAGTTGGAGAAAATCTAAGGATGCATTCTTTAAAAGATTCCAAGGTGTAAAGAAAGAAGAGTTCTTTTCAACACTCATCAAATTACGATAAAAAGGAAATGTGGATGAGTACACTCTAGAATGGGAGACCTTAGCAACATGAGTACCTAGGTTATCAGAATCTCGTCTAATTCAATCATACATCTCTAGACTTAAAACTCATCTACAAGTAGAACTTGAGATTCATGACATTATGTCAACAGAAGTTGCAACACGAAAAGCAAAAACTGTTGAAAAGAAATTTGAACAGATACTGTGGTCAAAACCCAGAAAAAGTATATTCAAGATGAAGAATGCCCCAGTCTCTGGGTATAGATAATACAAGATATGTGCCACCACATCATCATGAAGGTGAAAAATCTAACGTAGAAATGCAGAGGTTAAAAGAAGGCAAATGCAAACGTTGTGGCGATAAGTAGGACCCTAAGCATAAGTGTGCAAAAGGAAAAGAATCAAAGAACTTATATAACTATGAAGCAACTAATGATTCAAATAGTGATGATTCAGACATCGAAGAAACAGAAAATGTCCCAGAATTCTTTCCAGAATTAGATGACAGAATTATTCCGCAAGTGTCACTATCAGCTATGACAGGGATATCACAAGCCCAGACTCTAAAATCGAAAGGACATATAAAGAAGAACAACGTAGTGGTTCTCATCGACTCTGGTAGCACCCACATGTTTTTAGATGCAACTGTGGCAAAGAGACTCAACATTTTCTCATTTCCCTTACCCAACATGAAGGTGATTGTAGCCGATGGTAAGAAAATCGAAAAGGTAGGGAAATGCCATAAGGTCAAATTGCAGATTCAAGACTTTAATTTAGAATCTTCGTTCTTCACTGTACCATTAGGTGGAGTAGATGTGGTCTTAAGTATCCAATGGCTACGAACTCTAGGCATTTATTCTGCCAACCATCAAGCACAGTTCATAAGATTTAACTAGGAAGGGCAGAGGTACAAGTTATACGAATCCCAAGCACCAGAGATTCAATTCATATTGTCATCTCATATGTGAAGATGATTCGGAAAGGAGCACCAGCTTATGTAGTACAGCGTCACCAATTATAAATGTTATCTGCAAACATGATCAGCGAAGAGTCACCAAAGATACAAGATCTAATTCAGAAGCATGAAAGGTATTCCAAAACCTACCTATGAAAATGCCTCCTAACAGGGAAAATGTGCATACAATAAAAGTCAAAGCAGGGTCAGACCATGTCAACATCAAGCCGTATTGATATCCACATCACCAAAAGATGGAAATTGAGAGATTAATCCAAGACCTTTTAAAGTGTGGGATCATCTCAAAAAGTAAGAGTCTGTATGTTGTTCCAGTGGTATTGGTAAGGAAGAAGGATGGTTAATTCAGGCTATGCATTGACTATAGATGATTAAACAAAATAACGATTAAAAACAAATTCCCAATCCCCTTTATCGACGAAATGTTGGATGAACTACATGGTGCAAAATACTTCTCAAAATTGGACTTAAGGTCAACCTATTACCAAATCAGAATCAGGTTGGAAGACATACGAAAAACAGCATTTCGAACACACGAAGGTCACTATGAATTTAAAGTAATGCCATTTGGGTTAACCAATGCACTAACAACATTCCAAGCCACCATGAACGAATTATTTCATCCATATCTTAGGAAGTTTGTATTATTATTCTTTGATGATATTTTAATTTACAGGGAAACTTGGAAGGAGCACTTACAACATCTAGATAAAGTTCTTACACTACTGAAAGAGCATCAGTTCTATACAAAAAAATCCAAATGCACCTTTGGAAAGGAAGAAGTAGAATACCTCGAACACATTATATCCCATGAAGGCATAAAAGTGGACCCTAATAAAATCAAAGCTATAAAGGAATGGACCAAACCGGTCAACATATCCAAGCTAAGAGGGTTCTTAGGATTGACTGAATATTGCCGAATATTTATTAAAAACTATGCACATATAACTGCACCTCTGACAAACCTTTTAAAGCAGAATTCATTTCAATGGGATGAGGAAGCATTGAAGGAAGTTATTCATAACAGAAGGTGTTTTGAAGAACTGAAGGAAGTTATGTCTAATAACCCGGTATTGGCAACTCCAGATTTCTCTAAACCATTTATCATCGAGTGTGATGCTTCCGGATTCAGTATAGGCGCAGTGTTAATGCAAGAAGGGCATCCAATAGCTTTTGAAAGTAGGAAGCTCAATAAAAGAGAACGTCTTAAGGCCACATACAACAAGGAAATGCTCACTATTATGCATGCACTGGCTAAGTGGAGACAATATATTTTGGGAAGTAAGTTCTCCATTTGAACAGACCATAACAGTCTCCAACACCTCCTTCAGCGAAAAACACTTTACTAAGAACAATAAAAATGGATTGAAAAAATTGTTGCCTTTGACAAGGAGATACTACATAAAAGGGGAAAAGACAATGTAGTAGCAGATGCCCTGTCTTGGAAAGACAAAGAACCAACACTACTTCCAGTCTCGGTTGTTGTTCCTGAATGGCTTAATGAGATTCGAAGTGAGTATGCCAATGATCCAAAAATAACTGCGCTAATCAATAACCTTCCAGAGAACTCAAAATTTGAATGGAAGAATGATATTCTATGGTACAAAGGAAGAAACTATCTGAATGCAAACTCCAAGTTTAAATCCAAGATACTCAAGGAGTCACATGATTCACTGTTAGCCGGACATATAGGATTCTTTAAAACTTACTACAATGCACGTCAATCATTCTTTTCGAAGGGGATGAGTCGCGATATTCAAAAGTATGTAGCAGAATGTGACACATGTCAAAGAAATAAAAGTGAAAATATTATGACACCTGGATTACTTCACCCCTTAAACATTCCGAATCAGAAATGAGAAGAAATATCAATGGACTTTATTGAGGGATTACCTATATTTGAAGCCAAGGACAAAATTTTCATAGTGGTCGACAGACTCACCAAATATGTTCACTTTATGGCAATAAAGAAATCAGACTCAGCTAAACAAGCTGCTGAAATATTTTGCAAAAATTACACGGTTTTCCGAAAGTCATTGTGGGTGATAGAGATGCCAAATTCAAGGGTAATTTCTAGAAGGAATTGTTCAACCACATAGGAACCTACTTAAATATGAGTTCAGCTTATCACCCTCGAACAGATGGACAAACAAAGGTTGTCAATAAATGTTTGGAAGCATACCTACGTTGTTATGCTATAGAAAAACAAAATAAGTGGGCTCAGTAGTTGCATCTCATTGAATGGTGGTGTAATTCTACTTATCATACGTCAGCAAAAATGACTCCATTCCAAGCTTTGTATGGGTACGAACCTCCGAAATGGAAGGATCTAGCTACCATCCAGACAAATCTACCTGCTATTAAAAACCAACTAGAAGAAACCCAAAAAATCGTCCAAACCCTAAAAGAAAACTTGAATAATGCAAGGAACCGTATGAAGCAACAAGTGGACCGAAAGAGAATTTGAAGTCGGAGAATGGGTATTTGTCAAGCTCCAGCCATACAAACAATTGTCCTTGGAACAAAAAGGAAAAAATAAATTGGCACCAAAGTTCTATGGACCATATCATATCAATAAAAAGATTAGCCAAGTTGCATATAGTTTAAGCCTTCCAGAGAAAAGTTGTATTCACAACGTCTTCCATGTCTCTTGCCTTAAAAGGGCATTGGGCGACCATCAATCAACGCAAACAACGCTTCCATCCCTAGATGATGAAGGAAGGGTCATTTTAGAACCAGAAGGTATCTTATCTACCAGAGAAAAGAAGCTTCGATCTCGCGCAATCAAGGAATACTTGATCAAATGGAAGGACTTACCAGAAGAAGAAGCTTCTTGGGAGACTGAAGCGTTTCGTGAGCAACATCCGTCGTTACATATGCTTTGAGGACAAAGCATTCTTTTGAGAGGAAGGCAATGTTATATAAAAAATTAGTTAGTTTATAAGTTATTAGGCAAAGGCCATGATCAAAGATCATGCCCGTTCACCAAAAGCACCCAAGGCAGTATATAGCCAGGGCCTCCCACAAAACGTAAACATCATCTATTCAATTATTAATAAAATATATATCATGGCCGTCATTTGCTAAATTTGTGTGTTCCATTAGTAAAATATATATCATTTGCTAATATGCGTCGTCTCAACTGGTTATTAGGGACTCCCCTGCATGCACAATTGACAAATTTCCGGTTGCGTTGCACTGTGGTAGGGGCCACATTGACTCAGCGTGAGTTTCCGTGGAGCGGTCTCACTGTATTATGTTCAAGCTACCATGTCATATCACTCACCTGTAGCAGAACCAAAGAGCCGCCATTTCAAAATCAGGTCGATTATTAAAAAGGAATGATTGCACAAGTCAAAGATGAGCCAGCGTATCTCCAGGGCATATTTTTGCCACTGCGCAAATATACAAAGGGAAGTGTTGTAGCGTGCCAACAAATTGCTGGGCAAGAAATCGAACCATAGAAACCCCCAGATTGCCATCGAAGTCCAAGCCGAAGTCAAGATATGGCGTCGAATTGACTGTGGTGATCCTGCAAGCTGCCATTTCGAAGAACCAAACCGGTTGATCGTGAATCGCCGCCCTAGTACATGATCAAAGTCACCATGTTGACCTTGGAATATATCCACAGGTCAAATAATTAAAAATTGAAGTCGTCTATGCAGGCCGAACAAGCCAACGCCATTTTGCCACTGGGCAAGCTATTGTATTTAATCAAGTGTCTGGCCGAGTCCAAGAATTCGCAGGCCTGTTGGCATCAGTTCGTGTGAGAAGGCCGAGTCTACAGGTTAGCTGAGTCTGCGATGGCACGATTTGAAGACAGAAAGGGCAAATACAATTGAAGCAAAGGACATAGCTGCAGCTAGACTTGCTACCAAAGGAGACTTGGGACAATTTCTGCTGTCTCAAAAGGCCACGTCGCTATTAAATTGTCCAGAAGCGGGATTCTTGGGGAAGGGGGACTGCTGTACGAGCTATTAAAACCATTCCTGGAGATCAGGATCCAATTTGCTGGTGGAGTCAATATTGCAATACACAAAGTATGGTTAAGCATTAATTGTATGATTCCATACACCTGTGTTATCATGCAACTGCATACGTGGGAAAATACCATTGTGATTTATGCAAGTAAGATGGGCGTTAGAAGGTTGGGAGACTCCTGTAGTATACGGCTCACTGAGACACAATGCAAAGGGTGATGACTATGAGGTGTGATTGTTGGCCGAATAATCCGTAACATGGGAAAGATGCTGTGCGATTTACGTGCACCCATAACAGACAGGGGCCAAGCTACTTGCTGACATCACAACCACGTTCTGCGCCATTTGATGTCATTGATAAGGGTCATCAGAAAATCAATATCAGTGCATTGATTCCTAAGATGCGAATGGAACAAAATTAGACAGTTTATAAGAGAGAGGTTCAGAACTCTTGCTATTTTTGAGTCTCCATTGACAGCAGAATAAATTTCTGAAGATCACCTTGTTATTGGCTGGAAGCACTCATTAATTCTGTGCATATCATGTGTTGTGGCATCCCTTCATCAAGGGTCGAGTGAAATCTGTCCGGGAAGCCGAATTGGGTCTTCCTCAAGAACATTCGCACAGCCAGACTGACTTGAGTTATTCCAATACATGAGCACACAGAGGCAGCACTTGGTCATCATTATAAACAGGGTTTAGAGAGTTTCCTATTTCTGTAGCAGCCAAAGAGGAAGTTCCAAAACTGTTAAAAATTTATGTATTGGTATGAAGTGCCTGCTACCATGACAGAACTTGCAGATTTCATTTGTTTGCTGCTATACTGGGAGCATTGTCACATATCATCAATGAAGAAGATTTTCCTGAAGACTTCAAACCAGGTTCCTTGTTTTTATACTGTAAATCATTATTTCAAAGACTGTCTGCGCTTGAATTGATTGCTAGCTAATTGATTGCTAGACAGTCTTGTTTCAGCACATCATGCATTTTTGAATTCATCAGTCAAGGTTATTTTGGAGCAATATTGGTGACTGTATATGTACATTTAAACCCCAAATTCAAATTTGCACCTACAGCAGTTAACTAGAAAACTGTTTGAAGAAAGTCTCACTGAAAACTCACTCAAAATCAGAGAATTTTGAAGATAAATTAGAAATATTCTAGAGGGGAAGGGAGAGTATTGGTGCAAAACAGTTTAATGAACTTGATATCATTCGACTAAACATCGATTAAACTTCACAATGGGCCTTAATAAACTAGCAGCAACAATGAATAGACCCTTGTCCAAGAGGATACTCACTTTGCTACAAAAGGAGCAGCCACAAGAAGAGTATGAGTTGGGACACAAAATTTTTGAACTTGGAACAGATTTGAAACACATGAAAATCACATGGAAAGTTCTTTTCAAATTTGATGAACTAGATGCCCTCCTTTCCAAAGTGAGTCAATTAGAGGGGAAGAAGTTGATGTGGGCTTTGAAACCAGCTATGCTTGCTCTCATACAACCCAAGTTCTTGGGGGAACCTTGTGAAGGGGTTAGACTTCCAGTTGCATCTAGTCTCAGTAACATCATGAGATTAACTGTCCCTATAGCTCCTGAGTCCCTACAATGATGATGTTATGAGGAGAGTCTTCTAGCTGATGGGACACACCTTACAAGACTTAGATAGCTACATGGGTCCTACATTTGGGAAGAAGCTTCAGGTTCTGAAAATTATGGCCATGACTAGGACATATGAAATCATGTTAGATCTAGAGTGTGATGGTTTGATCCTGCAGATGTTCCAATACTTCTTCAGCATTAGGAAACATCATCCCGACACAGTGATAGCACACATATAGTCCATTTTGTCATCAGGTCGTGATGCCATTTGCCAGAAGTTGCAGTCTCAATTGTTGTTCATTTGGAGGAAAGAACAATTGGTCTCACCTGCTACTTATGAACTAGCCGAGAGGTTGGTTGAGCAGAACATTGGGTTGTTCAGGAGGCAATTGACCAAGGAGGGGCAGCTCAGGTTTGGGGGATCATGCAGCAAGAATGAGCTGAGGAGGAAGAGACCTTGCTTTGTCTACAAGGGACCTTGGGGACCTAACCACTCATGCTCAAGTGATGTTGAGGATATGACAGAGGTAGAGTAAGAGGAGATTCCTTCTGACATTTAGGGTGAGGAATCTTCTTTGGACGAGTCCATGGGTTCATACGATGATACCTCTGAGGAGCACAAGCAGTCATGTGGAGTTGATGACAGTAGCCCAGATGTGCATCCATGTGTGGTAGAGGAGTATGATGAGCAGTCGACTGTTCCCATGAGGGAAGGAGATCCAGGAGCAGACGAGTGATGGATGATTCAGCATAGAGAGCACATAGAGGAGCATGAGACAGTTCATATACACAATGTGCGGGATCGGCCAATTTTAGAGAGTCAGCTAGTGGCTCATGTTGAGCCCATGATGGAGGATGTGCAGACACCCTTGGGGCCAGCCATTGGAGTGGAGCAGACAGATGTTCAGGGAACCTCCAGGGAGGCAGTATTTGCAGACACTTGTCCTCAGGAGATGGTGGAGATTGATAGGGTAGTCTTGCAGGAGGCTAGTAAACGACAGGAGCTGTTGGAGATGCTGGTGCATCCATCTTTGGGCTGACCCACTAACGAGGTGCAGGTAGATGCACAAGCAGCTGGAAGAGCTGCAAGATTTTCCGGGAGAAGCCCTCCCCAGGAGTACATAGATAGGGTTTGCAGCACAGTGTGCCACTTTTCCCATTAGAGGGAGAGAGGCAGGATTTCTCAGACATGTTTTGATTGACTAATGGCACCCAATCCAATCAGTGTGAAAATTCCTAAATCTAACTCATGAGAAACCCCTACTATATTTTCTGTTTTACTATCTCCTACTTGTTCTTTGCATTAACAAGTTATTTAAATGCATAAATATCAAAGTAAACACAAATGCAGCCTTCACAAATATACAGATCAACAACTGAAATAAACTGAGACAATCACACAAGGGACACTGTTATTTTTGGACAATCGTCCCCGGAAAAACCCAAGTGGGAAAACTGGTGCAGCATATAGAGGGTTTTATTATTAAGCAGATTTATGAATACAGCTAGGGTGCCAGATATGGCTCACCCTGCAGAGAATTTCCTTGGCAATAGTACCTCTATCCAGAGACAGATATTCTGGCTGATCAGCAACCAGATGAACAATTCCACAGTGACTCTGGTTGTTCTTTGTGTTGGACAATGATCGCTGCTCCAAGCACTACTCTAGAACTGCGTCACCCTCTCCCAGCTCAAAATCTGCTGATCAACTCCCAGCCTGCCCCACAGAATCTCTCAGCACAGCCTCTTAGGCCCTTTGCGTCCTCTGCGTCAGCCTCTACGGCTTCTGCGTCATCCTCTATGGCCCTCTGCGTCCTTTGCGTTGGCTCCTTCGGCCTCTACGTCGACCCCTATTGCCTATGCGTCAATCCTCCTTGGGCCTGCGCTGCCTCTTCTAGCACTTCATTGCCTCTCTGCTATGTATTCTCCAGCCTCCTATTGAACTGCCCCTCACTGCAATTGATCACTTGTTCGATTTCCTCAGCAAACCTCGCCCCAGAAAATTGAACTGATTGATCTTTCTTGGTGTCTTCGTGTATCTCCAACTGACCCTCAAGCCTCTTCTTATACTTTTCCTATTGACGATTCAACGGTCGAGATTAAGTCCCTAATCAACGGTTAAGATTAGATCTGGCTTGATCCTCGTTATTTAGAACTTTCTCATCCATATTATATTAATACACATTAATATTTAATTTTCCTAAGATTATACTTAGGAACCCCATTAAAAATATTAATTATTTTAATATCTCTCCATCTAGGTGGAATTTCCCCAAATGATTTCTGGGTCTTGGAGATCTCATGTACCTTTAGCCTCTCTACCAATTTTCATGGTTAGAGCACATTTGATGCTACCAAAAATCAACAATCACTGCAAGATTTGCACCTGTGGAGGCTCTCAATCACCCAATCAAGCCTCCAACTTGGCTCCCATAGGTTGCTCAATAAACCGATCCAAACTAGTCAAAACTTCGACACAACACACGACACAATTGTTGTTGCAACACCGTTGTACTGTTGTCCCTGGTTACGGCATGTGCACACTGCAACAACCCTTAAATACCCACACAAATAACCCTTCCTTTGTTGTGGCCTATGCAAGGTGAGGCGAACTCATTGTGGGTTGTTGTGATGGGCACCTTGCAGCCCCAAAAACTCCCACACTTCCCTATTTTGAGGTGGTTAGGGTTGTGGCCTACCACATTCCTTGTTGGTACCTACAGCCCATCCAAACAACATCCCCTTACCTCGTTTCTACCCCAAAAAAGACTAGCATTTGATCTTGTTGAAACTCAGCCTCCAATCCAACACTCTGACCCTCAAATAGTTGCTCGGTCACCCTTAAATGAGCCCTTAAGCAATCCCTCTGCCTCGTTGTTCTGTCCTCCTTATTGTGGCCCTCAACAAAAATATTCTCTCTTTTCTACGAGCTTTTCTCTTGTATTGTGTTGCACTTTTGGATTGTCTAAATCACCTCTACTCAACTCCTATTTATACACAAATAGAAGGGCTCCATGAATTAATGAAGGGTCATGTCTATTGGATGAATTCTCCTCAAGCCTACATGACTTGTCCTGTCCAAATATTCATGACAACTTCAAAAATTCATATCTCCATTTCTACAAGTCGGAATCAAATGATTCTCATTGTGTTAGATTCATCTCGCCGAGAGCTATCATCCTAATCCATTAAATGTCGAAATGTGCTCCCGGTTTTGGCCCAAATCCCAATGGGTGCAAAACCCCCACCTTGGGTTCCAAGCCCACAAGTGACTCTTGTAGTGCTTTTTCCTCCAATCCCCGAACCCTAACACTTGGTGTACCTCCCAAGCTACTCAAAAATCAACACTCCCTCTTAGTGAGGGAGGTACTTCCAAGACAAGAAAGTAACTCACCATCATCATCACTATTCGCAACACTAGCCCAACTCTTGGCGCTCACAATTGCAACAATCCTTGTTCTATGAACTATGCCTCTCTCGGAAGTGTCACTATCACTGTTGGAAGCACCTTGCTTCTTCTTATATTGTAATGTCTTCCACTCTCTCCATGATTCCTTCTTGGCAGCTATAGGAGCAACCTTGCTCCCCACTGACCACGCACTCTTCTTGGACTACAAAGTCTCCCTCTGAAACAGCAAGCTCCCTCTCAAACTCGACTCCCTCTGATTCTATGGAATCTAGACCTTCTTCTCGAGAACCTGTACCTACTCCTTTGAAGCCTGCACCTGCTCCTCCTGCTTCTTCTTTCCATGATCTACAGGCTTGCCCGTCAACCTGTAGAGACCATGCTCCCTAAGTTCAAGTACAATCCGGTTGGAGTTAGATCACGTAGGCCTGAGTCTTGCCTTCCCATCCTAGAACAAGACCTCAAACCCCTTCTTCTCGATCATCGAGACAGAAATCACGCTATATCTGAGTCTTGATACAAACGGTAGTTGCCCAACACCATGTGCAACTTCGAGTCCCATTCAACTAGAGTCTCAAAACCTCCCATGACCCTATCATATGTTTCGTCGCACCACTATCCACGTACCATCCATCCTCATCGATAGTTCTCTATGAGAAATGAAAGATCATAGCAAAATCCTCCTCCAATCTCTTGGTAAGATCATTTATCTCAACAGAAGTGGCAACACCAACGACCTATTTTCCTTTCTTCTTCTCGTCATCTCCCTTCTTCATCGAACATCTCGACGAAAACTGACCCATCTTGCCACAATTCAAACACTTGACTTTACTCAAGTCCTTCTATTGCTTACCCTTCATTCGCACTGCAAGTGCCATGTCATCATCGAAATCCTTCTTCTTTGGATGAAAGATCCTCATCTCAAAAGTCTTCTTGAATGAAGTCGTCCCAGAACCTATTACAGCCTAGTAACTTCTCTCTGGCAACGATTCCTTTGATGAAGGGCTTCCATTCTCCGATAAACCCTTTCAAGGCAATCCTTATCATATCTCCATTTGAAATAGTCACACCGAGGGCAGCAAGCTCATCTTTGACCTGAGACAATCTTGTCAGATACGAAGTCACTCCTTCACCCTTTATCATCTTGGTGGACTTCATCTTATCCTCCAATACCAATACCTGGTTCTCGTTCTTATTCTGGAACAAATTCTGAAGAGCGATCTACATCTCATGTCCGGTGTTCTTCCCGGACAAATGAGGTATTAGGGCATCCTTCACACCATCTATGATGATCAATCTCGCCCTATGTAATGTTCCTAACTAGGAAACTAAGTGATAAACAAAGCAAACAGACAAGCTAATAATCAAAAATGAGATGCAATCACCAAACACCCACGAAAACATTGGAAATAGAGAACTTCTAAGCCATTTTATTAAATCGTCATGGGTTAAATACAATAGTGAATGGAATGGTGCACCTAGGCTTGTCTCCAAGGACAAGCGTGACAAAACCCCGGTGAGCAAATGATGATCTGATGGCTGCCCAACTGTTGCTCCAGAACTAATCCACGCTACCTAGAAAACTGCGCTGTCTGCTAGAAAAAAAGTGTTGGAACCACTGCTTCCCTTGCTCAGAAAATTGTGAAACTTCATCTCCCAGATCCTCAACCAAAACACACCAAAACCTAGGAACAATTTGGCCTATTGTTGGAAATAATACTGAGAGGGGGGGGGGG
>APFE030699526.1:138161-148597 GCA_000404065.3 Pinus taeda | reverse complement strand
ACCTAAAACTCCATGATGTCAAACTTGATGAAGCCTCCCACGTGGTCACCCAACTGCTGATGACAAACCCTAGAAATTAGGGAACATGTTTCCCTGTTTTTTAAGTTTAGATCCTTGAAAATTGCAGAGCCTTTATCTCTTCATCCATGACACATTTTATGAAAATGAAGGAGGTTTTTGTAGCCCGTGTTTTCTAGAACAAAAATCTCTCCTGGTTTTCTAAAACATTCCTCCAGCTGTTCAGAATCTGTCCTTGAAAAAGACGTGGCAAACAGGAAAAAATCCGTTTTCTAAAAGTAGGGTCTCAATGAAAGCTTAGTATCTCCCAACTGAAAAAACTTATGAAGAAATTGAGATAGTTTATTGTAGTAGGAGAGTTGATGAAGATAAACCTCCTTCCGAATTCCAAAAAACCCTTTCATGTGGCCAGAAACTGATCTTGAAAAAGACTGCTAAAACCAGAAGACAAAGCTTGACTTTCAGCAGTTTCGTAGCGCAATTTTAACCATAACTTCCTCCCACCTCAGAATAAATTTGAAGAAACTGAACGAGGTTTTTGTAGTGCAGCATGTTAGGAATAAAAGCCTCTTTCAGTTTGCAAAATTAAGTTCTCATCTGCTCAGGAAAGCTTTTCGAAATTGACTAGTAAAAGCAGAAAACATAGTTTTTCTGCTAAAACAGGCTACTACAGGGGTTTCATAGCGCGCTACGAAAACTCCTAGTTCAGTGATTTCGAAGCTAGTTTGAAAATTTCTCCAAATTAATGTGAGATATGACTTCCAAACTCATGGTGAGGCTTCTAGGACATGGAATGAGGCTGTCAGACTTTGATGGAAAAGAGATATGACCTTGGAACACTTCTAACCTTATGACATAACTCTTACAGCATGAAATGACCTAGAGACCCTTTAACACCATGACTAAAAGAAGGGTTTGTAAATGAGAATGACACTAATGGTGATGAGCTGACTCAAAACTTATAAGACTATGATTAGAAACAAGGCAACTTACCGAAGCTTAGAGACAAAGATTTTAGGGTGATAACACACTGATTCTGATTGAGCAGGTTGTGCTTCTGAGAGGAAGAGCACTTCAGGGTGTTGTTTTGGGTTGGGTTCAGCAGTAGTGTCATGGTTCAGCCGGAAGCAGCAGTCAGTAGCACTGAGTTCAGCAGAAGCAGAGTATATGGCAGCCAGTCTAGTTAGTTGTGAGGCCATCTGGCTTCGCAAGATGTTGTTTGGCTTATTTGGTCAGCCGTTGAGACCTTCAGTGATTTACTGTGATAATCAGAGTTGCATTAAACTCACGGAGAATCCAGTATTTCATGACAGGTCAAATCATATCGGGATCAGATATCATTTCATCAGAGACTATGTTCAGAAGGGAGCTGTGAAGCTTGAGTATATTTCCACTGATGAGCAGGTAGCAGACATTCTACCAAAGCCTTACCACGGGGCAAGCATGTTTACTTCAGAGACAAGATGGGTGTGGTGAGGAACACCTTCCTCGGTAAGAGGGAGTGTTGAAATTTGGTACCGGAGGACAGGTGGTTCCCTTAGGCTTTGATCTTTGGCCTAGGGAAAAGTGTCCAAAAGATTTTAATTTTTCTCCTAAAGTGACTTTATAATTTTTATAAAGTTAAAATCTAATTTAAAAGTGACTTTAAGTGATAAAGTTACTAAGTCTAATTTTAAAGTGACTTTTATAAAGTCAATGAAAAATTAGAAAGGAAAAGTGACTTTGGAAATAAATAACTAAGTGGGTCTTTATTAAAGTGGGTGAATTAAAAAATAGAAAGTGAGATTTAAATGTGCATTTAATCTCAGCATTGATCTAAATCTATTTCAGCCATTGGATTTAGAGATCACCCAAAAGTCACTTGAATCACCCAAAAGTCACTTGGAGTTATATTAAGGGAGGAAAAGGAGGAAAAGATCACATTCGATTCAATTCTTTCATGAGCAAATTGAGAGAAGGAGAGCAAGAGAGCAAGGGAGATTTCTGGACAGTGAGCTGCGAAGTATCAGCAGCGGAGTTTCAGCAGCGGAGTAACAACAACGAAGTTTCAGCAGGGCAGTTTTTCAGCAAGGCTGAGATAAGTTGTAAAAGTTTGCTTGCTGATTTTTGCTGAATATTTTCTTGCTAAAAAAAGGCTTTTTTCAGAAATAAAGAAGAGCTCTCAAACTGGTTTTCCCCAAGAGTTGTAGGGGGTTTTTCCAGGGTCACGTTGACCAAAAATATCAGTGTTTTAATGTGTTTTAATGGCTATTTATTACTGCTGATTTTTATTTCTGCAATTTCGAGCATTCTGTAAAATTTCCAGAATTTGTGTTTTCAGCAAATTTATTTTTTCAGCTTGTTGAATGTATGGTTATGGGAAAGGGCATTTAACTACATGGGAGAAATAAGGAGAAACTGAAAACCGGGGTGGGAAAACAGAAATTTCAACACCATCCTCCTGCTCAAGCTGGAAAACTTGGCCTGTCTAAATGTTGCTGGGAAAGCTCCCAAAAACTACCCAAAATCACCGAGATGTTGTCCCATATGAATTTCCACTCTTCTCTGATGTGATCCAGGTGTTGTGACTCTCACTCAATGCCCATGTGATGCACAGTCTGACCCTCTACGCAGTCCTCCAAGGCTGAGTTTCGAATTGCCCAAATGTTGCACCCACCTGCTCCAAAACTCCTCCCCAAGGCTGGACTCCTGATATCCTCCAACTCTCCAAGTTTCTCTGGCAAGTGTTGCCCGAATGAACCCCTGTTCACAACTGCGTTTTCCCCTCTCTGCGTGGCCCAGAAATACACACTGCTGGTTTGTGCACTGAGTGTGTTGACTATGAATCTTCCCCAGTGCTCCTCAAGGTACTCTGAAAATGCCTTCCTAGAGTAGCACTCGTAGTCCCCCGAAGGTAAGGTTGAATCTCCCGCCTGAGAGACTCGTGGCTAAACAACCAGTTGACTCCGCTAAGCAGCTCAAGCAAATAGAAAGTGAATTCGATGTGCAAGTATGAATGAATGCCCCAAGTGAGGAGCTCTTCCTCCATATAACTTCGTGGGCCTCATTTCCCCCATGCGAGCCCCTCCACGAGCCATACCATTTCCCCTCCAAGGCAATTCGAATTGCCCAATGAGATTTCCCACGTGGGTGGCCCCCACCTTCCACTAGCAAATTAATCCACCCTTGAATTCTCCAAAGTCCCTAAGTCAAAATTGCTTGGGTCCTTTACTTATCAAAATTTTATACAAAATTGGGGTGAGACCAAGGCCTGTTAAAAATCCTTTTGGGAAGCGACATGACAGTCCTCCCCTTCCAGATGTTGCTTGCCCTCAAGCAACTTCGGCGCTGGGTGCTCCAGAATGTGCTCACCCTCCCATGTGGCATCCTCATCTAGCAGGTTCTCGCAACGCACCAAAAAATCCCTAATGGTCCTGCTCCTCAGCGTCCTCTCCTGTCTCTCCAAAATGGCCTCAGGCTCCAAAATCAAATGGCCCTTATCATCCAGTGGGGGTAACTCAACTGTTGTTGTCACTTGTTGTCCCAGCACCCTTTTGAGGCATTTGACATGGAATATGTTGTGAATCCTGCTCCCTGGAGGCAACTCTAGCTCGTAGGACACCTCTCCAACATGTCTGACTACGTTGTATGGCCCATAAGAACGTGGTTATAGCTTCTCGACCCATTTTTGCTTCAAGGTGGACTGTCTGTATGGATGTAACCGGAGGTACACCAAATCCCCCTCCTCAAAATGCCTCTTAGTTTGGTCCCTATCTATGTACATCTTCTGTTGATTCTGTGTTGTCCCCAAGTCATCCTTGAGAACCTTGCGGATGTCTTGGCTCTCTAGGATCCAGTCTTTGGCCTTTGGGGCCCGGCTGTCTCCAGAAACAACGTCAACAAAAGATAATGTATCATAACCATACAAGGCATGGAAAGGAGTCATACCGATGGACATGTGATGGGTGGTGTTGTAGCAATACTCGCCCAAGTGCAGCTATCGAATCCAAGCCCTTTGTTGCCCAGTCACATAGTTCCTCAAGTACCCCTCAAGCCACTGATTAACTTGCTCGGTTTGGCCATCTAACTAGGGCGGTAACTCATGCTAGGAGTGAACTCAGTACCAACCAACCTGAAAAGTTCCTGCCAGAATCCTCCCATGAACCTGTTGTCCTGGTCACTCACTATGTTCTTAGGAAGCCCGTGTAAATGGAAGACCTCTCTGAAGAACAATTATGCAATTTGCGAAGCCAAATATCGGGTCGGGATGGCAAAAAACTGGGCATACTTGGCCAACCAGTCAACTACTACTAGATGCAATCCTTGCCCTATACTATGGGGAGCCCAGCAATGAAGTCCATGGAGATACTCTCCCATTTCCCCTCAGGAATGAAGAGCGGCTATAATAACCCAGTAGGATGAATCAGCTCCCCTTTGTTCCTCTGACATGCCTCACATTCTTGTGCGTACCTCAACAGGTCCCCCTTGAGGCCCTTCCATGTGAAACGCTCTTTGACTGCCATGTATGTTTTCCTGAACCCCTAATGCCCTGACAATGGTGAATCATGTGCTACCTAGAGCAGTCTCTCCCTCAACTGCGAGTTGGGAACCAAAAATATATGCCCCTTGCAGTAGATGAGCTTCTCCATCACCCGGTAGCGCTCATCTGCATGGGTCCCTTCCAAAATCTCGCATGCCCTCCTGCCCTTAGAGTACTCAACCAATAACTGGGCCTTCCAATCATGGCAAATGCTCATGAGTGATAAGCTTGCGGGTCTCCTCGATAGGGCATTGTTAGTTTTTGGTAGCATCAAAAGTGCTCTAACCTTGAAAATTGGTGGAGAGGCTAAGGCACATGAGTTCTAAGGAACCTAGAAACCGTTTGGTGAAATTCCACCCGGATTGTATTTTATTAAAATAATTAATATTTTTAATGGAGTTCCTAAGTCTAAACTAGGGGAAATTAAAATATTTATAGGTATTAATCAAAATATGGGTGAGAATGATCTAGAAGGCGGATCATGTCATGTTTTAATCTTAGTTGTTGATTAGAGACTTAATCTCGGTCGTTGAAGACTCAACAAGAAAAGAATAAAATGGAGGCTTGGGGTTCATTTGGAAACACACACAGAGAACAAACTGATCTAGAGTTCGATTTGTGGGGCTAGGAAGCTGAGAAATTCAAACTAAGTGATCATTCAGCAGTAGAGGGGCAATGAGAATCCAAGAGAAGGACTTTCCGGATAATACAAACAGAGAGGCGGAGAGAGCCAGCAGAGCGAAAAAGTTGCCTGTCACGCAGAAAAAGGAATAGCCAGGAACACCTGGAACTGTCGAGAACTGTCGAAACAGCCGGGAAAGTTGACGCAGAAGGCAGAAGCCGAAACTGCCGGGAACTGCTAAAACAACCGGGAAAGCTGACACAGAGGGCAAAAGTCGGAACTGCCGGGAACAGCCGGAACTGTCGGGAACTGCCAGAATAGTCAGGAACAATCGAAACTGCCAGGAACTACCGGAACAACCGAGAGAGCTGACCCAGAGGGCAGAGAAGGTGATGCAGAGCTAGCACAAAAATAGCTGGGGTTAGCCAGTCTTGTGCTGGATCAGCGGGAATTCTGCTGGGTGAAGTGAGGTAAAACTCACTCAGATTTTTTGCCAGTATTTTCTCTGTAAAGGATTGCTAGATGAGCATCCTAGATTGTATTCAGATATTTAATGCCAATAATAAGAATCCTCAAATCTATTGCACCGGTTTTCCCACATTGGGTTTTTCGAGAGACGATTGTCAAAAAACAAGTGTCAATGTGATTGTTCATATGTTGATGTTTCTCTTGCCTTTTGATTTTCAGTTCTATTTTGTGAAGTTTGCAACTAAATCTATTTTGGTATTTACTGAAGTATTGATAAATAACTTATCATAAATAAGTAGGAGAAATAAATCAATTATTGCAGCAAATTTTCACATGGTATAAGAGAAAGGTTCAAGCAAGATGGAAGCAAAGAAAAAGGGCATGGAGAACAGTAGAGATCAAAATATTTCCAAATTAGCTTCCAGGCTAGAAGAGGAGTTTGCTTGCCTATCAAGTTTTGCATCAGTCGTGGACTGGTACATTGATAGCAAGGCTTCAGCTCATATGACTGAAGAACAAGAATATTTCTCGAGCTATAAGGAGGAATAGATGAACTTTCAAATCACAATGCGTAACAGGACGAAGTGCACCCCAGTAGGAAAAGGAACCGTTATATTCCAAATAGTTGCAGGAGATAGTCTTCGGGCCATGGATGTATTGCATGTGCCAGGTATGGGAATGAATTTGATTTTTGTCTCTCAATTACAAGATAAGGGATATGATGTATACGTCATTGGTAATAGAGTATATGTCAAGCATCCAAGGTGGAAAAAGAGGGCCCAGATTGGAACTCAAAGCAACAAATTATACAAGCTGCAACTCGAGTCTCCTATGGCACTGATAAGAAGTAATGTCGATGGAGAAAAAGAATTAAATGAGATGTGGCATAGGAGGATGGGGAACTTACATCATGGGGCATTATGGGTGCTCAAGGAAACTGTTACGAGGGTTCCAGTGCTTGCTACCAAGCATGATGATACATGCAGAGGTTGCGTTCTAGATAAGTACGCCAAAACATCATATTCCAGAAGCAACAATAGAGCTAAGAGCATATTGGGGTTAATACAATTAGACATTTGCAGTTCGGTGTCTACAAGGGCCATTAGTGGTGCTGAGTATCTTGTTACCTTCATAGATGACCATTCCAGGAAAACTTGGATCTATTTTTTGAGAACCAAGGATGAGGTCTTTGATTGGTTTAAAGAGTTTAAGGCTCTAGTGAAAAACCTGACAGGAAGGAAGATCAAGATAATGCGCTCAGATAATGGCGGAGAATACACGGATAAGAACTTCATTGATTTATGTGCAAGAGAAGGGATCTGAAGAGAATGTACAACGCACTATAATCCAAAACAGAATGGAGTCGCAAAAAGGAAGAACAGGACTATTGTTGGAGTAGTAAAGGCGATGTTATATGATCTGAATCTACACAAGTTTGTATGGGCAGAAGCATGCAGCACGACTATACACATTCAGAACAAGACTCCTCACGGGGCTTTAGGAAAGAAGACACCAGAGGGAGTTTCCACGGGTGTTGTAGCGGCTACAACCACCCTCCAAAATTTTGCCTTAGCCTGTTTTGGAGCCTCCCTACCAACCTTCACAACAGCCTACCTTGCTTCGTCAACTCCTCAAGCTTCAGTGTCTTTCTTGCTCAAAGGCACCCGGTCGATCACAGTTTGACCCTTTCCCTTCACAGGCTGCTCACTCGGACTTGGTCCAGATGTAGGCTAAGCAGCTTCCCAGTGAAATTTGCGCATTTTTGGAGGGCAACCAGCCTTCCCTCCAAGAATTGCACAGTTCCATCTGATAGCTTGCTGGGCTCCAAGATTGCGCAATCTTGCCAGCCAACCCTCCCAACAGGATTTGCGCAATTTTTTCCATCAACAGGTTGTTCAGCCCAGTGTTTGCGCAAATATGGGTAGCAATCAGCTGCTCTGCCTAGAAATTGTGCAATCCCCTTGGGCAATCAGCCCAGCTTACAGTCAGAAATGCGCATTTTTCTCCAATTGTCGAGCAATCACTTGCATGTGCAGCTGAGTTGACCAATTCCCTCTAGGACCGAGCAAAACACACTTGCATGCTTAGGTTGCTTCTCCCAAGGCAACATGCAAAGGCATCCCTTGTTTCAGGGATCTATGTTTAGCAATTGGAGGTTACATGCAAGGAGTAATTCTGAAACCTCCCACCAAGTGTCGCTTCCCCTAGATTTGTGGCATGTGTGTCATAACCTCAATGTTATCAAAACTCATCAACCGAACGCTGCAGAGCTCATTCCTCACATCAACCTTGCAGCTCTAACATCCCACATTACATCTAGGTGCAATCGGCACATTCAGCTCAGCTGTTTTAGGGTAAGCCCGCTTCCCATGGCTTGTGTTGCATTTCTGTCGCTTTTCTGGTTTTCGCTTGTATGAGTACTATTTGCTTGATTTCTTTGAACACTTGTTGTCGTTTACATGTATACTAGCTTGTTCTAGCTCTGTTTCAGTTTTCGTTGCAATCTCACTGTTTTCGCATTAATGAAATTGTTTTGCATGAATGTTTGCCCAACCGAAGAACGAACTGCCTCACCCACATGCATGTTGATCTATTTGCTAAATCTTTCATTCATGTTTTGCATTCACTGTTTATCACTTCTGCTATCACTTAGTGTCGCCATGCATTTCATCGACTTGCTTCAATCTGGAGAAGGAAGGCTCACCTTCCTCTCAAGATTTGTGCATTCTAGCCCAGCACTGGCCTCCTGCACTGAATTGCGCATTTCTGGAGGTCAGTGGCTACTTGGCCGAAAAATTTGCGCAAATTTTTCCTTGGGCCAGCAGTCTTTCCCAGCTGGAATTGCGCATTGTGTAATCCCAATAGCCAACTGCCCAACTGGATTGCGCATTTGCAGTTCCAGCAGTCAGCCAGTTTTCCAGCAGCCCGGACTGTGCCTTGTGCAGTCTTGGCAGTCAGTCTCCCAACCTCCCGACCGAAATTGCGCAACCTTCATGATCATTCACCCAGGTTTGTTGCAAGTCAGTTCTCATGTTCATTTTGGTTTTCGACTGACAGATTGCTTGCTATGAGTGTTGCCATGTCTCCAAGTATCACAGGTGTTCATCTGCCTCTCAGCAATACAGGAACAATGGTTTCCAAGAGAGCAGAGACGAAGACATCGTTCAGAGCACGCTTGGGGATGTAGTCGATCAAGTGTTCATGGGCTTACCTACTCGCGAAGACATCAATTTGTTCGTGGATAAGGACATCAAGTAGCAGCATCATGAACAACAGTTGAAGGCAGCATATCGAATGCAGTAAATGAAGCAAACGTAGCGAATGCAAGAGGAAATTTGTTAACAACATAGAGGCAAAGCAAAGTTGCAAGATCTAGCAGAGCCACTCATAATGAAAGCAACTTTGGAGACTCGGGCTATAAAGTGACAGTGCGACATGAAGATCGTGCGAAGGCAGAAGATGGAACAAAGAAGGAGTTGCATGTGTTGAAACAACAACTCAGGAAGAACATGAAGCCGCACAAATAGTCCAATGAGTTGCAGCAGGAACAGGAACAGCAGTGAGTGCAACATGCACTCACGAATGAAACTGCGCCGGTACGAGTTAAGGATCCATCCCAGCAGTTGACACAGAGCAAACATGGTGAGCAATGTTGTTGATCGCATGCAAAGGATCCAGCAGCCTACATGTCATTGAGTGCACGCATGCAATCCAACCCATTCAACACACTCACCAAGGCGAAGACAAGAAGCAAGTCCAAATTGGGTTGAACATGCACTTCGGCAAGTTGATGCGCATGACCACCAACACACACTTGAAGATCAGCATGTACACTATGCATTAGTGTGTTTCCAGTTCAACCGTGCCCAAGAAGACGATGCGCATGTTAGCAGACGAGTTGGATGAAGGGGCTGAACCAATGCACCGGTTGCAACAAAGGCAAGAGTTCGCTTCAGCAAGATGTCACCATGAGGTGCATGCACACCATCATGGACGACCAAGCTCGACATCAACTCACCAGCTTCACCATCACAAGCATGTCAAAGAGTTGGTTTCACCACAGCAGACCGAGTGTCAGTGATGTCTTGCAAGGTTTGCTCAAGCCATGTTGTCTCACATGAGTACATGTGCATTGTAATGTTGAGTCAAGTGTAAGTAGAGTGTCAACAGTTGGATGTAACAGTCATAGAGTAGGTAAAGAGTCATGAGGGTAGTTGAACTGTCACAAAGGGGAATGTTAAGGGTCACCCCACCCTTTGCTATAAATAGTCCCTCATAACTCATTGTATCGACTTTTGATTAGCCAACCTTCTACTAAGTCTATCTTGAAGAAGGCTTGGATAGTATTGTAATGCGCCTTGGCTTCTCCATTGCACGAAGCAAGTACATCTCTTTGGAGGAGCACGTGGATGTGGCTGTAACGTTCCAATGATGGGGCTAGCAGGTTTACACAGTGTATTGTATAATTGTGACTTACACTTCTTTATATAATAAAAGCCAGCACATTTTCATGCATATGTTGTTATTGTAGTTGGACTGCTCCGGTTGCCTTAATGATATATGTTGTCTAACTTACGTACTTGTATATGAACTGATTTGTATGCAATTATATGAATCTTGTTGTTAATGTGTTGCATATGTTTTTAATGTTGCCACCATCTGTGTCGACTGCTATGGCGAACACCAGACAAACCTTTCTCTGAACCTTGTTACATCAACCGTCACACTCATCTCGGACTGATCTATGAGTGTTGTTCGTGTTATCTTACCTTGTATATTGTGATTGTCGCATTTGTGTCAACTACGCTG
>APFE030699526.1:106558-133501 GCA_000404065.3 Pinus taeda | reverse complement strand
ATAGAACTGTTGTTCCTCCAAAATACGCAGCACCTCCTCCAAGTGTTGGAGATGCTCCTCCCAAGTCCTATTGTATATCAATATGTCATCGAAGAAAACCAATACAAACCTCCTCAATTGCCTTCGGAACACATGGTTCGTACATGACTAAAAGGTAGTCGAGGCGTTGGTCAAATAGAAGGGCATGACCAAGAAGTCGAAGTGCCCATAATGGCATCGAAAAGTTGTCTTCGGGATATCTTGATCCCTCACTCTAATCTAATGGTACCCCGAATGCAGATCTAGCTTAGAGAAGTACTTGGCTCCTCTAAGCTCACCCATCAACGCATCAATACAGGGTAAGGGGTATCGGTTCTTCAATGTCTTCTCGTTGAGGGCCCGGTAGTCAATGCACATGCGCGAGGTTCCATCATTCTTCTTCACAAGCACGACTAAAGAAGCAAAGGGACTGGAACTTGGCCTGATGTGGCCCAATGCCAACAGTTCCTTTATGTCCCGTTCAGTCTCGTCCTTATATGCCTTGGGATGCCTATAAGGGGTGGTAATCACTGCCTGCACACTAGGTTCCAACTCGACGGTGTGCTCAAATTCCCTGTTTGGTGGCTGCCCTGGTGGGATATCTCCAAATACCATTGAATACCTGTGTAGCAAAGCCTATTGTCTAGAGGTGGTGGTTGGGCCTGCCCTCCAACCTCTGAAACCCTCAGCTCCACTGCCCATGCTATGTCTCCATGTCGCAGATCTGCCTCCATCCTATGTGCGGAGACTGTCTATGGTGGGTACGAATGCATGCCCCTAAGGACCACCGATTTTCCATCCAGGTTAGTGAATTCCATCTCCAGTTTCTTCCAATCAGTGGTAACTTGCCCAAGTGAGTACAGCCACTGGAAACCCATCACCACGTTGGTGTTTGTCACATCGACCACAAAGAAATGGTCTATCATAGAGTAGTTCCTCATGGCCACTGTCAAAGCGGGCACATACCGAGTGCAATGCATGGTACAGTCACCCGGCAGTGGGCACCAACACTGAAAAGCCCTTTACTTGATTGTGGTGAGGCCCTTCCTTTGAACCAATTGGGCATCTATGAAGTTGTGGATAGCCCCACTATCAACTAAGACTGACACCTGTTGCCCCTGTATCGTGCCTCTGATCCTCAATGTCAAAAATTTGGGGACCCCACATAAAGAAGCAAGGACTCCTCCAAATGGGGCAAAGGATGCTCCCCCCTGTGGAGGTGGTGGTGGTGGCCCCCTCTTTGCTGGACTCTCACCGTCTCCCATACCACATTCCTGCTCCACCTCGTCCTCCTAGTCACTATCTGAGAAGACCTCAGAGTAATGTGCTTTGCCAACTGTGCATTGATGGCCTGGTGCCCAGGGCTCCCAACAAGTAAAGCGCAACTTCCTCCTCCTAAGGTCCTTTCGTGTCTCATCATCCAGCTGCCCCCATCCCTGGGTGGTTCTCTGAGGTGGGGGTCTAGTGTCATTCCCCTTCTAGGGGTAGGGGGTAAGTGCAGGAAAGGGTGTTCGTGTCTTGGGGATGGCCACCTATAAATCTATGGCACACATAACTGCTTGTTGCAGCGTGGAGGGTCTGCGTGACTTCACCAGTCCAGGCAAGGGCTCGAGTAAGCCCTCTATGAAGGTTTATACCCTCTGAGCATCTGATAAGTTCGACACCATCACTGAAACCCTCAGGCACTCCGATATGTACTATTATGGGTTACCTATTTGTCGGAGTTGAGTTAGCTCCCTGAAGTGAGCCTCCGAATCCCTCTGGTCAAAGCGCTCCACCACCCTCCTAGTGAAATCCTCATACGAAGTCACATTGGCATGCCCCAAGGTAACCAAGTCGTGAAACCACCAACCATGGGCTTCCCCCTCCATTTGCAGTGTGGCCATCTTGATGGCTTCTAGCACCATCATCTGGTTAAGCTGGAAATAAGTGTCCATCTTCTCAACGCAGGCCCGAGTAGTGCACTTGGCAGTGCCATCGAGCGTGGGGAAGTACATCCTCCCTATCCTCCTCTGCAACTCATAGCTTTGTGTGCCCTGTCCTCCATAACCCTTGCTCTTCTCATTCTGCTTGAGCTTGTAGAAATCTCTGAAAGAGAGTGCTTCCCTTAAGTTTGTACCCATGGACTGCCATTCTCTGAAGTGTTCTCCCATTTGTGAAGGGTCTTTGGCCCCTGCTAGTTCAACATGTGCCAAAGGCACGAAAGAGGGTAGTGTAGCTCAAGTTGGCCCACTCGTTGATGGAGGTTGTGTTGCGGGTGAAGGATGGTCGAATTGTTGAGAGGCCCTCGAAGTCTCCCCAAATAAGAATCCCCTAGGAGTGGTTCTCTCCCGATTCTGCATTTTAATCTCTTCTAACATTTCCTTCTACCCCTTTGCTAGATCATTCCGAGCCTTCAAGAGACTATCAAAGGCCATCTCCTCCCTTCTCTTGGGCTCTCCCATGTCTTCCTCTACTACTACTGCCTTCCCCTATCCTCAGTGTCTGGAGTGATCTCCAGCTCCCTTTCTCTGCTTCAGTACCTCTGCCTCCTGTATGCAATATTTTGCTGGTCCCCTTCTCTCATAGGAGAAACTCCCCACGACTGAGCCACGATCTCGGCTCTGATACCACTATAATATTCCTAACTAGGAATCTCAGTGATAAACAAAGTAAACAGACAAGCCAACAATCAGAATTGAGATGCAATCACCAAAAACCCACGAAAATGCTGGAAATAGAGAATTTATGAGCCATTTTATTAAATTATCATGGGCAAATACAATAGTGACTGGAATGGTGCACCTAGGCTTGTCTCCAAGGACAAGAGTGACAAAACTCAAATGACCAAATGATGATATGAGGGCTGCCCAACTGTTGCTCCAAAACTAATCCACGCTACCCAGAAAACTGTCCTATCTATTGGAAAGGAAGTGTTGGAACTACTGCTTCCCTTCCTCAGAAAATTGTGAAACTTCAGCTCCCGGATTCTCAGCCAAAACCCACCAAAACTCGGGAACAGTTTGGCCTAGTTCAGACCCCTAAAATTCAACCCCCCAAGGAACCCATCCTCCTGCTCAACTTGGCAAACTCGGCCTGCCTAAATGGTGTTGGGAAAGCTCTCCAAAACTGCCCAAAATCATTGAGATGCTATCCCATATGAATTTCCACCCTTCTCTGATTTGATCTCGGTGTTGTGGCTCTCTCCCTCAATGCCCACGTGATGCACTGTTTGGCCCTCTGCGCAGTCCACTAAGGCTGAGTTTCAAACTACCCAAATGCTACACCCACCTGCTCCAAAACTCCTCCCCAAGGTTGGACTCCTTATATCCTCCAAATCTCCAGGTTTCTCCGGCAAGTGTTGCCCGGATGAACCCCTATTCACAACTGCATGTTCCCTTTTCTGTGTGGCCCAGAAATACGCACTGTTGGTTTGTGGACTGAGTGTATTGACAATGAATCTTCCCCCATGCTCCTCAAGGTACTCTGAAAATGCCTTCCTAGGGTGGCACTCATAGTCTCCCAAAGGTCAGGTTGAATCTCCCACCTAAGAGACTCATGGCTAAACAACCAGTTGACTTGGCTAAGAAGCTCGAGAAAACAGCAAGTGAATTCGATGTGCAAGTATGAATGAATACCCCAAGTGAGGAGCTCTTCCTCTTTATAACTTCGTGGGCCTCATTTCCCCCATGTGGACCCCTCCACACGCCATACGATTTCCCCTCCAAGGCAATTCGAATTGCCCAATGCATTTTCCCACGTGGGTGGCCCCCACCTTCCAGTCGCAAATTAATCCACCCTTCATTTCTCCTAAGTCCCTAAGTCAAAATTGCTTGGGTCCTTTACTTATCAAAATTTTATACAAAATTGGAGTGATACCAAGATTTGTTAAAATTCCTTTGGGAAGGGGCATGACAGCCTCGTATCCAAATCTTCGTACACTTCCATCTCCTTTGGGTCAATTAACATCTTGATGACTTTCTCAGCAAACTCCCAAATGTTGTTGACCTGCAAGACCAACTTGATCTTTTCCTTCCATGAACTATAGTTGGACAACCCCTCCAACCTGTCCTCATACCAGATATTAGCCTGCAACTTCGACATTGTCACCTACAATGTGACCAACTCCCTATTAAGTTGTACTTCGCTGCACACAACTCTGATTCACTGACTTTCAAGGTAGCTTAGACACGCTCTGCTACCATGTTGAATTTCCACGATTTGGGTCTAGGTTAGAGTAAAATCACTGACGCTGCCAAACCAAGAATCTCAACAAGAACTACTTTGCACAACGGAAAATATAAAGCATTAAATCATATATGCACAAGTATACATAATTTTTAACAAAATTGTATAATAATGTACAACCCAATCTTCGTTATATTAGACCAAATCTAAATAATACAACAGTCAATTATACAAGATACAACGACAAACTTCACTGCAGCTTCTATGTCGTAACTTGTCTTATCGGTCCTTTGCTTCCGTAGTGCTCACTAGCTGCCCCTTAGTCCTTCAAAGGACAACACATCGAGACTCTAGGAGGGTTGCCACCTAAGACTGTTGCAAGTCACTTCAGCTGCATGTACACAGGCTGATCCAATCTACTCTTCTAGGCTAGCCAATCCTTGAGCTCCAATCTGCCAAACTAGCCATCAATTTTGTCCATCAAAGTGTTGCACTTTAGGCACCAACCTTCATCTCCTCTTCGTGACTTCGAGATAGCTTTTCTAGGGCTACTTTGGGTAGCCAACACGCTGCCCTCCACCAAAGCAATGGCACCCAATCCAATCACTGCAAGATCTACACCTATGGAGGCTCTCGATCACCCAATCAAGCCTCCAACTTGGCTCCCACAGGCTGCTCAATAAACTAATCCAAACTGGTCAAAACTTCAACCCAACACACGAAACAATTGTAGTTGCAACACTGTTGTCCCTGGTTAGGGCATGTGCACACTGCAACAACCCTTAAATACCCACACAAACAACCCTACTTTTGCTGCGACCTAGTCAAGGTGAGGTGCACTCATTGTGGGTTGCTGTTCTGGGCACCTTGCAGCCCCAAAAACTCTCACGCTACCCTGTTTTGAGGTGGTTAGGGCTGCAACCTACCACAGTCCTTCTTGTTACCTAACAATCCACCCAAACAGCTTCTCCTTACCTCATTTCTGCCCCCAAATAGACCATCGTTTGCCATAGTTGAAACTCGACCTCCAATCCAGCACTTCGGCCCTCAAACAGCTGCTCGATCACCCTAAAATGAGCCCTTAAACAGTCCCTCTGCCTCGCTGTTCTATCCTCACTGCGACCGTCAACAAAAATATTCCCTCTCCTCTACGAGCTTCTCTCTTGTATTGTGTTGCACTTTTGGATTGTCTAAATGACCTCCACTCACCTCCTATTTATACACAAAAAGAAGGGCTCCATGAATTAATGAAGGGTCATGTCTATTGGACGAATTCTTCTCAAGCCTACATGACTTGTCTTGTCCAAATATTAATGACAACTTAAAAAATTCATATCTCCATTTCAACAACTCGGAATCGGATAATTGTAGTTGTCTTAGATTTGTCTCGCTGAGAGCTATCATCCTTATCCATCACATGTCGAAATGTGCTCATGGTTTTGGACCAAATCCAGATGGTTGCAAAACCCCTACCTTGGATTCCAAGCCCACAAGTGACTCTTGTTGTGCTTTGTCCTCCAATCCCCGAACCCTAAGGCTTGGAGTACCTCCCAACCTACTCAAAAATCAACAGGCTTCCCTCTTATTAGCTACCCTTGTACCCCAACATGTGACCCAAGGTTGTCCCTTCTCATCCCCTACTTCATTCACCTATCTGTCACATGTCACCACCTTTTGAAAGATGTACCTTGACTATACTATCCCCTATAGAATTAGAAACCACCTAATAGGATTATTGGTTAGCCTCATTTGGAGTTTAGGATACATTGGCACATCTCGAAGCCCATTATGGAAGGGCAGGCCATTATGAAGTCCCCACCTGTGGTCCATGATTTGGTAAGCGCATTTACTCGATTTCTCTAATGACTTGTTGTACTGGAAAGTTAGGGGACGCATTGGATCTTATGCAGGATTGCAGATGCTCTCCATTTTGGGTTTGGTCCCCCTATACAGGGTCCTAATCCTTTAGAGGGCTACATTAGCACTTGTAGGGTGTGCGTTAAGAGCCATGGGCCTCCACAATAGCAGACAACACTCCATGGATCCCCATAGCCATTCAAAGATTGCTCATGGTTCATTTATTGGATGAGGAAGATGCACCTGATCCATCATGCTCAGCTGGCCCCAGACTTACACCATACACTTGGCAGATGATCCAAGACCTGCACAATGATGTTGCATCATCCACACCATCACCCTAGCCCTAACAGGCAACCTACAGGCATCTTCGATTTGCTTGGAGACCCATGAGAACACTTGTGTGCCCCCACATGTCATTTGGAACACCACAGGTTATTACAAGTGGCCAACCCCTTTGTCCACTATTTTTGAGGGTCATATTCTTCATTGTGGCATTGATGGACCTCATTATGAGTCTTAGAGGGCCCTACAACATGCACAAATTATTATTTGACCTCTTGAGAGGCTTACTTTTTCATTTATGAGCTAGTTTGGTGGGCTTGTCACCAAACGTTGAATTATTATAACATTATTTTTATTTTTGGGGCTTATGTACACCAAGGAGGCTAATTCGAACTCCTAAGTTGTGTATAAATACAAGTGAGATGAGCGCATTTGTTCATCATCACTTTGGATTGGATCTCTATCTTCTTTAGAGAATTTCGCACTTTTTATGGAGGATGAATTTTGATGTGTGGATATTGATCTATCTTCCCTTGGAGCTTCTCTCTTGTCAATTGTGAATGGTTGGATATATTCTGTTACATGTAGGTACATGCTTTTAATGTTATTCTTGTTTTAGTTCGTCATGTGCATTGGACTGGGATTTTCATTGTTCTAGGGCTACTTGTTGCACGCATTTACTGCTTAAAATTGTGGAATTTTGTCTTTATTATAGCATCTATCAATGTATGGGCCATGTAATATGAACGAAATCTCCTAGGGGTAATTCTATCAAAGAATTTGACCTTGATAAGCCATCTCCTTTTCACATCGAAGTATAAAAGTTGCAAGATTGCTTCTCCTTGACCTAGAAGGCTAGTGAAGTGGTCTTGAGGCCTCCTTGACTGAGAATCAAGGATCTTACTCATATTCATCATAGACTCCATTCTCCCAAAGACTAAGGCACTGATCTACCAAAAGGTGGTCACCAAAAATCACATTCTTTCACCTTCTTCCAAGTCCAGCGAAATTGGGGCACCTAAGGCATCAATTCCCTGACAAACTAGCCCTCCAAAACAATCGATCTTTTAGGGTCTCCTGCGTTGGTGTTTCCTCGAGGTCTCCTCCAATTTGGAAGCCATTCCGATGGTGGAGTTGGGAGAAAAGCCAAGGCCTAGCTCCAGGATCAAACTTTGCCTTAGCATCTGTAAAAATTGGCAACCAAGGCAAAACTTCATGTGGGTCATCTTATTCATGGCTGATAATATTTTTATTAGATTCCTCTCGTCGAGAGGTGTAGGATTGATATAAAGATCATCTGATTCCGATAAGTATTCATTGAGATATGAATTTATTTTGATTATGGAATTATTATCAAGCCGACCTACAACTCATGTAAGCTCAGAAGCCCAACAGTCGCATCTATTCAAACACCAACGTTGTGTATAAATATAAGAGGAATTTTTCCTCATTTGCACTCACTCTTCTCATCACATCTCTCTCTCTCTACTGCGCAGAAATGAGTCTCTTCTATACTGCACAGAAATGGGTCTCTCTCTCACACGTTTGAAGCCGGAAACTGCTGAAACTGAAGCTGCAACTGCAGAAGTAAAGATTGACCTGCATGGCCTAGAAGATCTCCTCATCTAAACTACGCTGTAGGTTCATCTGAACCTCCTCTGAAAGCCGCAACTTTTGGTGGTGGAATGAAATCAATCCGATGAACGGTTTGCAAGATATCGACTGCCCTAGTTTGAAGCCGGAAATTGCTGAAACTAAAGCTACAACTGCAAAAGTAAAGATTGACCTGCGTGGCCTAGAAGATCTCCTCATCTGAACTGCGTTGTAGGTTCATCTGAACCTCCTCTGAAAGCCGCAACTTTTGGTGGTGGAATGAAGTCAATCCGATGAACGGTTTGCAAGATATCGACTGCCCTAGTTTGAAGCCGGAAATTGCTGAAACTGAAGCTGCAACTGCAAAAGTAAAGATTGACCTGCGTGGCCTAGAAGATCTCCTCATCTGAATTGCGCTGTAGGTTCATCTGAACCTCCTCTGGAAGCCGCAACTTTTGTTGGTGGAATGAAGTCAATCCGACGGTCGGTTTGTGAGATATCGTCTACCCTAGTTTGATAATGAAACCGCTAATGCTGATGCTGTTGATCTAAGGTTTGCTACTGCTGATATGAATTAGATTTATTGTACTATTTCTCTTTGCTGAATTATTGAAGATAAAAGAAGATTTGATCAAAGGGTTTCCCCACCCATTGTGGGGTTTGTCCCTGGCTAGCCGCCACATCTTGTGTCTCTTGTCTTGGCTTGTTTTCTGTCAATCGTTTAATGTTCTATCTGCACTTTACTTTATGTACATGTGATTGCTAATCTGTGGAATATAATAAGAAAAAGAAGTAAACTGTTATAAGCATAGAACATACCATAACTTAACAGCATCCCCGAGGCTAGTGCCTCATAGGACCAAATCAACACCTTCAAGTGAAAATTCTTTCTTTGATCTTTTCCCCACCTTGTCTAGGGTAAGAACATCATTGGTTGCTATACTCTTCCCCCTATCCTAGACCGGGTCCACTTGGTCCCGTGTGGCCCCATTCCTTTGTAAAGACAATTCTTCAAGAACCATCCGGGATACCAATTACAATAAAGATTTTAGGGATTGGGAAGTTCCTTCATAAATCATATCCCATAAACCCAACCCTTAAATCCACCCTTCCTTTCCCTAGAAGATATTGCACTTTGCTTAGAAGGAAAGCAAGCCTTATCTTTCTAACTCTTCGAGGAAATGGATTGTTTGGGTCACTCCATATCATTTCATTGACTTTTCCTTCATCAATGACTCCATAATATACTGGGTCTCCTCCCATTGGTGAAAGTCCATAAATAGAAGGAAGCCTTAGCTAAGGTGACAGTGGGTTAAGTCTCCATTTGTTGCCCTTGGCCTAGCATTTGCCCTATAGGGATCCCCTTTAGGTCCCTTGCTAGTTTGAGCGGTAACAGGCCAGACTAGCGACATGAGGCAACACGAGTTGCACAGGGTGCAACATTCACAAGATGGAGGACTTTCTCCATTTATGGTTGTTCATGCATTTGATCCCTCTCTCGGGGTTGGATGGCGAGAGATATTGAGTTGGTATCCATTGGAGCTAGCTAGGAGGTTAGATGCATCCATGGCCACAGATCAATAGAGGCTATGTGTGAAAAAATTTATTACTGCAACAACTAATTTATTTTTCCTACTTATTCTTCAATAAGTTATTTATGAAATTGCTTCAATAAATACTAAAATAAACTCTACTGCACATATCACACCATAGAACAAAAACAAATACATGCACAAAAACCAAACACATCAACACGGTTATTTTTTGGATAAATGTCCCCGGGAAAACCCAATGCGAGAAAATCGGTGCAGCAAAGGAGGATTTTATTAATCGTCTATTCTTGAGTACAACTGGGTGCTACACTAGCTTACCCAACAGAGATAAATTCTCTAGCACCTCCCTCAGACTCAGCGTCAGACTTGTTGACCTTTGCGCAGCTCCCAGACCCTCTGCGTCAGCCTCTTCTTCTCTGCGTCAGCACTGGGCCTCTCTGCGTCACCCATGCAGGCCCTCCAGTGATTGCGCAATCCTGCTGCCTCGATGTCTGTTTGAGAGGCTCTATGTTTGCCTCTCTGATCTTTGCACTAATCTTCTGCGACTGTTCCTGCCTCTCTGTTCCGTACTTGTTACCTCTTACTACAATCCAGACCTCTAGTTCGAATTTCTCAGCAAACCCACTCCAGAAATCGAACTCACTAGTCTCCCTCAGTATATCTCCAACTCACCCTCAAGCTTTCTCATATACTTTTCGTGTTGATGAATCAATGGTCGAGATTAAGTTCCTAATCAACTGCTAAGATTAAAATAGACTTGATCTTCGTCTCTTACAAGATTCTCATCCTTATCCTTATTAATACCCATTAATATTTTTATTTTCCTAAGTTTAGACTTAGGACCTCATTAAAAAGATTAATTATTTTAATAACTTTTCATCCGGATGGAATTTTCCAGAACAATTTTTGGGTCTTGGAGATCTCATGCTCTTTAGTCTCTCCACCAATTTTCATGGCTAGAGCACATCTGATGCTACCCCAAATCAACACTCCCTCTTAGCGAGGAATGTGCTCTAGTAATACTCCACACTGAGCATCACTCTAATTATACGGCACCGGTACACGTGTTGATGCTAGGCCTCCCAGCCTAACATCCTCTGCACTGTTGCATCCTATATTGCTGCCCATGGCCCTGTCACTATCACTAATACATCTGTACTGCCACTCCCTCTGCATCCGTGTTGTTGCTGGTCCTTCTTCCCAACACTGTAACTCCCTCTGGATCTGTGTTGTTGCTAGTCCTTCTTCCCAATACTGCATCTGCACTGCAACATAATACCAATTTCTGCTACTGAAATGGATTCTTTATCATTCCCATATTCTCCCTGAAATAATCAAACTTGGTTCTTCCAAGGGCCTTGGTAAGGATGTCTGCCACCTGTTCTCCTGCAAGAGTGTAGCTCAATTGTACAGCGCCTCGTTGGACACAGTCTCTTACAAAGTGACACCGAATATCAATATGCTTTGACCGATCGTGAAATACTAGATTCTCAGAGAGCTTGATGCAACTCTGATTATCACACATGATCCTAGTCGCCTCCATCTTTCTACTGAATAGGTTCACAAGCAATTTTCTAAGCCATATGGCTTCACACGAAGCTGTGCTTGCAGCCATATATTCTACTTCAGTTGAGCTTAGAGCTATGGATTCATGTTTCCTACTGCACGAGGAGGTCATTCCCGATCCAATGTTGAAACAGTACCCGGAGGTACTTTTCCAGTCCACTGAACTTCCAACCCAATCTGCATCAGTAAATCCACTCAATCTGATATCCTTACTCCTAGTGTACAAGAGTCCATAATCGACTGTTCCCTGTATATATCTGAGAACATGTTTGGCTGCTGCCCAGTGCCCCCTCTCCGGTTCCACCATGAACTGACTGAGGGTGTTGAGAGCGTAATAAATGTCTGGCCTGGTATTCACCAGATACATCAGGGACCTTATGAGCTGCCTGTATAAGGTGGGATCAACATCCTTATCTTCTGATGCATCAATTTTCTTCCAGTTGGTGATCATTGGAGTAGTCATGGGTCTACAATCCTGCATCTTGAATCTCTTCAGAATTTTTGTAGCATATCTCCCTTGTCCAAGGAAGATCTCCCCCTTTTGCTGCCAAACTTCCAACCCCAGGAAATAATGCATCTGTCCCAAATCCTTCATGTCAAATTATGTGGCTAGATTCTTCTTGCAATCCCTGATGAGCCTGGATGATCCCGTCATGAAAAGATCATCCACATATAATACTAGGATTAGAGGCTCATTTTCTACAACCAGATAGTAGAGATTTGGATCTGTGTCACTCTTGACAAACCCCATCTTCTACAAGTAGCCATCAATTTGACCATACCATGCTCTAGGTGCCTGTTTCACCCCATACAAGGCTTTCTTCAATCTGCATACATGAGACTTCTTCTCATGTGTCTCAAAGCCTTCTAGTTGTTCAATGTATACCTCTTCTTCTATCACCCCATTCAGGAATGTTGTTTTGACATCCATATGATGAATCTCCCATCCCATCTGTGCTGCAAAAGATATCACGGTTCTAATAGATGTATACCTGGCCACTGGGTCGAAGGTCTCTTCGTAGTCAATTCCTTCCTTCTGAGCATATCCCTTAGCCACAAACCTGGCTTTGTATTTTTCCACACTATCGTTTGCAGCATATTTAATCTTGTAGATCCATCTCAAACCTACCACCGATCTGTCTTAAGGCCTCGGCACTACCTCCTAGACACCGTTCACCATTATAGAGTTGTATTCGTCTACCATCACATCCAACCAAACCTGATGTTGAACGGCCTCCTAAAAACTAGCAGGCTCCCCATCCTGAGCTACTAATGCTTGATATCTATCTAGCTATTTTCACTCCCTTTTATTGTTTCTTGGTGTACCGTTGAAATCCTTTGCATCTCGCAGAATCTGACGAAGTTCCCTACTCATTCTTCCTTTGGCAGCAGGTGCTTATGTTAGCTCCTCCTCCTGTAATTCTCCCTGATCCGAGGAAGAATTCTTGACTTCCGTTGGTTGAAGTGGTTTGACCAACAGCTCATCTTTCGACTGCTCGTCGGAAGGCATTTCTCGAGATTTTCTGAAGGCCCCATCCTCCATGAACTTCACATTTCATTGAACTACTACCTTCCTACTCCCTGGAAGATAGATTTTGTATGCCTTGGTGTTCTCGTTATATCCCACTAAATATCCTTTCTCTGCAGTTTGATCCAACTTCTCCCTCTTTTCCTCGGGTATGCAACAATATGCTAAGCTCCCAAATATCCTGAAATGACTAACTTCAGGTGTCTTCCTTGTGAAGACTTTCTCTGGAGTAATCTTGCCCAATGCCCGATGAGGAGTTCTATTTTGAACATAGACTGTCGTGTTGCATACTTCTGCCCACAGGACTTTTAGCATATCCTGATCATACATCATAGCCCTGGCTACTTCCACGATAGTCCAGTTCTTCCTTTCTGCTACTCCATTCTGCTCCAGATTGTACGAAGTTGTCCACTCTCTTCTGATGCCCTCCCTAGTGCAAAAGTTTGTGAAGTCCTTGTCGACATATTCTCCACCATTATCTGAGCGCAAAACTTTTATTTTCTTTCCAGTCATATTCTCCACCAGAGCCTTGAACTCTTTGAATCGACAGAAAACCTCATCCTTGGTTTTCAAGAAATAAATCCAAGTTTTCCTGGAGTGGTCATCGATGAAGGTGATGAAGTATTCGGCACCACTAAGAGCTTTAATGGACACTGGTCCGCAGATATCTGAGTGTATCAATCTTAGGACACTCTTGGCCCTGTTTTTACTTCTAGGAAATGTTGCTTTGGTATACTTGCCCAGAGCACATCCTCTGCATACATCATCTCTTCCTAAGGATTTTCAGAGCCACATGGTGCAAATGTCCCATTTGTCTATGCCATAGTTCATTCAGATCCTTGTCCCCGTGACTGTCTATCAGTGCCATTGGTGATTCTAGCTATAACCTGTACAACCTGTTACTCCTGATTCCGATCTGCACTTTCTTTTTCCAGATTGGGTGTTTGATGTACACTTTCTCCTTGATGAAGAAAACATCATAGCCCTTGCTTTGAAGTTGTGATACGGATAGTAAGTTCATTCGCAGTCCTGGCACATGCCTTGTTCCCCATGGTGATCTGAAAATTCATCCTTTCTTCCTGATACTCAAAGAAACATTCCCTGATTTCTGTTATATGCCACGAGGCTCCACTGTCTATATACCATACCTCAGATGATGTTGAGCATGTTACACAAGCAACTTCTTCTTCCAATCTGGTAGCCAACATAGAGAAATCAAGATTTCTATCCCTTGTGCAATTTTCTAAAAATCCACACGAGTCTCTTGATATTGATGCCTTTGCATCATGATCTCGACCCATAATTGATTTTTCCTTCATGTCTCTGATTCTTTGCTCTTATACCATGTGAAAAATTCTATTACTGCAGCAACTGATTTATTTTTCCTACTTAATCTTCAACAAGTTATTTACAAAATCGCTTCAGTAAATATTAAAATAAACTCTACTGCAAATATCACACCATAGAACAGAAACAAATACATGCATAAAAACCATACACATCAACACATTTATTTTTTGGACAAATGTCCCCGGAAAAACCTAATGCGAGAAAATCGGTGTAGCAAAGGAGGATTTTATTAATCAGCGATTCTTGAGTACAACTGGGTGCCAAACTGGCTTACCTCTACGCAGCTCCCAGAACCTCTGCGTCAACTTCTGCTTCTCTGCATCAGCATTGGGCCTCTCTGCGTCACCCACGCAGGCCCTCCAATGACTATGCGCAGTCCTATTGCCTATGCGTCTGCCTGAGAGGCTCTGTGTCTGCTCTCTGATCTCTGCGCTGATCTTCTGGTACTGTTCTTGCCTCTCTGTTCCATACTCGCTACCTCTTACTACAATCCAAACCTCTAGTTCGAATTTCTCAGCAAACTCCGCTCCAGAAATCAAACTGACTAGTCTCCCTCAGTATATCTCCAACTGGCCCTCAAGCCTTCTCTTATACTTTTCCCGTGGATGAATCAAGGGCCGAGATTAGGTCCCTAATCAACGGCTAAGATTAAAATAGACTTGATCTTTGTCTCTTAGTTGCTTCTCATCCTTATCTTTATTAATACCCATTAATATTTTTATTTTCCCAAGTTTAGACTTAGGACCTCATTAAAAATATTAATTATTTTACTAACTTTTCATCCGGATGGAATTTTCCCAAACGATTTCTGGGTCTTGGAGATCTCATGCTCTTTAGTCTCTCCACCAATTTTCATGGCTAGAGCACATCCGATGCTACCCCAAATCAACACTATGCATTACTAGAGGGGCTTGAGGGCGAGACTATTGTTGGGATCCAGGTAAGATTCTCCATCACATCATAGAGTCAGTAGGTGATGGTAGTAGCTGCATGATGGACTCAGGTGGTTGGGCGCACACACCTTTTCATATCCCCTTAATAGTTGCTAACAGCACTAGTGACAAGATGGATTGACATGGGAGTAGGAAGAGTTCATGAGTTGTCATGGCATATTGGGCATACACGGGATTGTAGGATGATTATCCTACTCTCACAGGAGTTGGTAGGAGGAGGTGGCATCGACAGGCCTCCAGATAGGGTATTGTATGGAGACCATCCTCTCTCACTAGTATATTGGACACATGAGCTACTGAGGATAGGATTAGTAGTGTCATTCATGTTAGCATGTGAGGAGCTAGGCCACTTAGGCCTCTCTGAGGAGATGATGGTATATAACCCACATCGTGGAGGTCTTACTAGCAGAGTGGTGGATGTGTTGGCACATGCAGGATGACATATGATACACGGTGGTACGACAGTAGGCAATGGTACCTAGGGGTGCTTAGAGATACACTTCAAAGTCCATTGTTATGTAGAGGGATGCGAACTCATGCATATAGACCCAATTTTAGATCCTAGCATCCAGTGTTGTATAGAGGTATGCAGTGATGAGTGGCCTGCAGAGGAGCATGGAGATGCGTGGTTGTTTGATGTAGCATGTTGGTTTGCATTGAGTGAATCACATCGCATCGAGTACACGTGATGAGTGTCAGGTACAGTGACAGACTGGATACGAGATGGTACGGGATGATATAGAAATAGCAGGGGATATCCAGTGGTGTATAGGGATAGGTCGCGGTGTACAGTGGCATGCCAAGGAGTACAAGGATATTTGGTGGTATGCAGTGGTATATGGTGCGACACAGCAGGCTCTTGGAGTGTTTCCTCCAAGGAGACTTACGGACAGGGACATTAGGGGTACCATTGGGTGCAACTCACCCAGGATCAATGAGGACATTGTTGAGCATTTGGTGACGCCATGTTCAGTGGAGACAGTTCTTCGATTGGGCTATCAGCAGATCCGAGGCAGAGAGAGGGGCGTCCATAGGATTACTCTTTAGTATCCCTGCAGACTCTTGATCATACCCTTGGAGACCTACCCACCCATCACTTTCCAGTATTGCTTGCAGTCGTAGAACATTTGGTTGTTGCCCTTTGATGCTCTCAATACAGGCAACAGAACATGGGAGGCTCAACCTAGGCAATTGGATGAGACACAGTGTGTCATGGGCAAGAGGAAGACTCTCCAGTTGAGACATTTGGTGGGTGCAGGAGATGACAGATACAGGATTAGGGATGGCGTAGTTTACTGCCGAGGTAGCATATGTTCCACCCTGGGCTCACACTCGAGGAGGTGATTGCGAGGGAGCTGCATGATGCACTTTCAGTGAGACAGTCTGAGGCATTATATGAGCATGAGGTGTAGTGGATGGTAGACCTGGTCTACAGGAAACTTTTTAGACTTCAGGCAGTATCGGGGTGCACTTTCAGGAGGCAGGATAGCAAATTTCACTGTGTGGTTTGGCAGGAGCAAGGCAGATTGGCATGTGTGGGACAAATTCTTAATACTTGGGGTCCATTTATCAAATACATACAGGGGTCAGAGACGAGGCACAGAGGGGTTCCAACAGCCAGCACTGGGTCACAACCGCAGGCTGGGAGGTTTGGCAGCTATGTATCTCTAGTATGGCTATGGGATCCAAGGATCCAGTTGATTGATAGGACACTACATTCTATGATGAGCAGGATCATGGGAGAGGGTGATCTAGTTCACCTTAGGTGTGACGCATGGGAGATCATTGAAACCTCCATTGTATGGCGAGGTATATTTATCCTGATGATGCTCATGACTGAGATTGACAGTGGATAGGTAGACATTCACATCATCGACATGCCTGGGCAAGATAAGCTTGGCCTTCACGGATATTCCCCCCATTAGGTTTTAGGAGGGGAGGATAGAGTCTGAGCATGATGGGAAGTTTTTCATAGTCAGAGTGGCGCAGCGTCAGCATGGTGGCACCCTTCTGAAACTAGCATGGGATCCGGGTACAATAGGATTTGGCGATTCAACTACCCTCAGGGGTGAGTTGGCTTCTACAGGGGGAGATCATTCACATCATCCATTGGGTTATAGTGATTCATAGCTAACATGGGGAGCGTCACTAGTATGGCAGGATGTTCAACAACGAGGAGTGGTTTAGTGGCACATTTAGGAACCTCGCATGGCTAGGCCAACGTTTGGAGTAGCAAGATATTGCTTGAGGACAAGCAATTTTGGTGGGGAGGACTATAATGTTCCCAATTTTTGTGAGTGCAAAATTCACTAAAGAGTTTTGCCAATTTTTGGTGATATTAAATAGAAAGGAGAAAATATTATTTTGTGGGAGAAAAGTGGAAATTATTATTTTAATGAAGAATGGCGACAGTAATATTTTATTAGTGGAAGGTGGGGACCACCAAGGGAGAGGGCTAGCAATTATAAACACAGCTTGGAGGCCTTCATTTGGTATCTTTTGATTATTTGACAATTTAACACTAGTTCTCTTGAGATGCTAAGCCAAGACAACTCGTGCTATTTAGCATAAGGAATTTCCAAGCGGGAATTCCACTCTCATTTCGAAGAACTTCGAGTGTCTCCCTAGTGAGGCAATTTGGAAAGCTCAACTCAGAGCTTCCATTGGACATCATTGCAGGAGTTTACTCAGCAGTGCATATTTCTTTAGCACAGAGGTATTTTTGTGGAGCACATTGTGGGAGTACACGTGGGTTAGAGGCTCCAGGATTTTGCATGGAATTTTCTTATTGTTAGACCAGAGTTTGGACAACGATTCGCCGAGATGGATTGGACGTTATTACCTGGGTTGATTTTTCTATCTTTTGGCAAGGGCACAGAAGCTATTTGACGAAGTGTTGTATCGGGGTTTAAAGAAATGGAGTCAAAACAGATAAGGGCTGAAGATCGGAGGTATTTCTCAGTAGAGAATTTTGCCAGAGCCGGGAGAAATTTCTCGTGGTAGATTTGGGCATAATTCAGTAGCATCAAAATTGTAGGGTGTTTTCTTGCTAGATTGGGCAATTCACACTTGTTGGGAGTCACCGGGGGTTGGTGGATTCCGCCCAAACACTTTCTGGGTTTTTGTGGGTTTATTGAGAGGAGTCTCCAGCTAATTTTATAGAATTGTTTAGGTGATATTCAGGCCTGAAATCTACATTCTTATAGCAGGGCGAATTGCTAGTTAGTTGGGGAATTTTCTTTACTTGGTGGGATCAATTTTGGCTTGGATTTGGGCCAAACCATTTTTGGGTTTTTCTGGGTTTGGAAGAGGAGTTCAGAGCTAAATTTTTCGAGCATTCTGAAGAGTATTCATCCCTAAGATCAACATTCTAGCCAGCAACCAATAGTTGAATATTTCTGAGTAGTGCACAGATCACTCCGGGACCATTTCTACCACTTGGGTTCGGGCCATTTTTCCAAGTTCTGCTTAGCATGCATAGCAAACCCAGGTTCCAAAACTTCAGCTCAATTTATGTACTCTTTTATCATAAAATTAATAAAATGGCTCAGATTGTGTTCTTGGACATTTTGTTGTTTATTTGTGTATGAGTTCTAGTTTATTTATTGTTCCTAGTCCATTACTTGGTATTAGCTGTTAAACTCCAATTAGGAATATTACACATCCGTTGTAGAAGTCCTTCTCTACACACAAGCCTAGGACTTCTCAACTGCTCCTCTGGCTGATCAAACCTTGAGCTCAACTTTTGCCACTCTAGCAACCACCTAAGTCCATGAAGATGGTGCACACTGAGCTCCAACTTGGGCACTATCACACTTGTCCTCTAGCAGACCATAAATGCCCAATACACGTCCACACTTGTTCCACTCTCATGTTGCCCTCCAAGAGAACACAAGTGGCCAATACTTGTTGTAGCATCTACACCTAATTAGGGCATCCAACACCTATGGAGACCCTTCCTCATGGTTGCTAATAGATTTCTCCTAGGACACCCATTCACCTGCAAGTCTCATCAAGCCAAGAGAATGACCCTATTGTCCTGCAACCATCTGCTTCGACTCTTGACATGGCACACACGCAACTATTGATGTGACTGCTTCATAGGATGTCCACCAACCATCCTAATCTGGGACTGCCATCCAACTAACATACCTCCATCAATAAAGAAGACATTTGCAATTTACTATTGTTGCCTCCTTCCCTTGGGATCTGTGCATTCACAGGACTGGTTAGGGCACACAACAACAACCTCAAACCACTATCCAAACATGGTGTAGTCCTCTCCCACAGAGATGTTCTCTTTGTTGTCCTAAACTCGGGATGAAATCTTGTGCTTAGGGCTTGAGGACCCTCCTCACCACATCCTACAACACTCCTATAACAACAACAAACAAACCAGCCCATAAACACATGGAGATGACCCTTGTTCTGACTACGGCGTTCCCTTGTTGACTGCATCTAAGTTAGGAGACTACTCATATGTCATGTCCCTTCTCAAATACATTAGTAACAGGGTGTTGCTACACAATTTTGCACATTTTTTACTAAGGAAGAGGGCCCCAAACTTTCGACTTAGGGTCCAAATCGACTTTATTTAGCTACTAGTGGAATGTGGGGGCCACCCACATAGGAGTTCGAATTAGCCATTCAATATGCTTGGAGGGAAAATCGAATGGGTGGATGGAGGGGCCCACATGAGCTAAGGCGGGCCAAGGAGTTATAAAGAGAGATCAGCTCTCATTTTGTTTTCATCTTGATCATTTTACAAACAAACTTATCTTTGTATGCTCTGTTGCTTAGCGAGTCTACCGTTTGTTTAGCCACAAATCTTCTGCAGGGGAGATTCAACCTCTACTTCGGGGGACTATCCGTGCCCGCCCTAGGGGGGTTGTTCCACAGAGGTTTTAGGGGTTCCAGCATTCACATACACTTCATCCAACCACGCAGAGGAGGAGACTGTATTTTCTTGATAGCCAGAAACATGCAGGAGGGGATTGAGCCAGCCGAGAGGTCCATAACTTGCTGGGAGTTCCAGGAGCTAGAAAAGCTGTTGCTTGAGGACAATTTCGCTGAGTTTTGCAACCAGCCAGTCGAGGATTACAACAATACAAATTTATGGGCAGAGGGATTGCGTAGAGGCCTCTGGCAGCAAACTCGTGGTGCTTGGGAGAGCAGTCATTTGGGCCAAGGATCATCCAGGAAGCAAGGAGTCAGCCATCACAGGGGAACCCAACATTCTAGGGATGTTTTCAGAGGGATTTGTAAGTTGTTTCCTACAAGTCGAATTTGGCAGCGGCAGCTGGAGAGAGGCTCCAAGGAGGCCAAAAATCCAAAGTCAAAACCAGAGAAATTCCCTTCTAGGTTTTTCTAGGTTTTGTCCAAGGAGTCTAACACTGCAAGGATATAATTTTCTGGGTAGTTTTTGGGCACATTCCAGCAATTCGAAGTTCAGCAAGACAACAGTTTTACTAGGACAATGCATTGCAGAGTGGTGCAGCAACTGGGCAGCCTTTAGCTCAGCTATTCCATCACCTAGGTTTCGTCCACCTTGTCCTTTAGACAAGCCCAGGTGCAACATCTCATTTATATTGTACCTATGCTCTCAGATTTTATAATATATGGCTCAGCAGTTCCAGATTTACAGTGTTTTATGGATGTATAATGCATGTTTTTAATTTTATGTTGTTGCATTGTTTATTTGTTTAAAAATATCACTCACATTCCTACTTGGGAACAATACATCCTAGGCCTCTCGGCTCATCCAACTAGCCCTCCAACTCACTGTTGTATCATCCAACACCTACGGCCCAGAACAGTGCCAAAACACACCATAACACATGCACAAATCACATCCAAACTTACCTCTATCATTGCAGCCTAGCCTGCAAGGGAGACACACCAAAACTACCCACAAGTCTGCCCTTAAGCACCTTCCTAGCTGCCTCAGAGTTGTGGCCTTCTCCACAGAGGAATCTGCATTGAAACGCAGAGAAAACCCTCTCCAAAACTCGGTGCCTTGTCTCCTTTCTCTTGCCTCAGATCTGCACTTCAAATGCAAAGATAGTCCATGATGGAAGATGCACTTAGGATGTGTGGAATGAGACCTCTCCTCACTCCTTTATATAGATTTCTCTAGGGTGACGTCCAACTTATCAAAAAGTGCTCCTTGTGCTAAGGCCGACTTGAACTTGAGACAAATTCACCCACAGTCAACTTCAAAAACTAATATCTCTTCAACGACAACTCGGAATCATAGGATTTACATTGCGTTGGATTCGTCTCAGCGTGCACTATCATCTTCATCCATCACATGTCGAAATCTTGTCACGAATCCACACCCACATGCTTGGGTGCAGAGGCCATAGGCTTGGATTTCACGCCCACAAGTGATTTTGTGGTGTTCCAACCTCCAAACCTCGAACCCTAGGGCTTGGAGTACCTCCCAAGCTAAACAGAGATCCCATAGGTCTAGGGTTGAAGATTAACCCCCATTTAAGATGAGAGAACAAAACCACAGTCAAAGCCCTTCCTTCTTCCAAGTCACCTAATAATCATGCCCAAATGAAAAACATAGCTTTTCGGTTAGATTGCCCACCTTCTAACATATGGTCTTGACAAATGGGCAAGGAAACATACAAATGACACGGAACGAAGATAAAATGGGACATCACATCAGCTACGAGGTGGCTCTCAGGGGTTGTGGCTACCGGGTAGAAGAAGATGAGTAGGAGAACAACTTTCTTAGGGGTCAACACTTTTGGTGGGTAACAGTGATATTGCAATTTTTAATTTTGGTATGTGAATATTGCAATATGAGAAACATATGTAATGTCACTACTCTTTGCATATTTTGAACAATGTCCTAGAATCTTTTCATCTTTCAGATAGAGATAAGGGATACAAAAGGTTTTACAAGATTAGAGTGGCATTCTATGTTTTAGCCTACTTGGCCCCCTCTCACCTAGATAATATGAACTTCATCTTACATTATATTTTTCTAAATACTCAAATTTTGAATATTTCTACATAACTCTCAATGGGTGTATGTAACAATCTCAAATCCTTTTCTTTTTTCAGATCATTTTTTCTTTTTCTTTTTTCTATCCTCAACATTGCATTTTAAAATGTACATTATACTTTACATTCAAAATCTTATGAGATGAGAAAATATATATATATATATATCTTATAAAACAATAAATATCAAGTTCAACCAACATTATTTCAAGTAGTTGGTTTCAACATCCTAATCAATCTAGAAAACCACTGACAAAATCAAATATGTGAAATTTGAATTTTCTTTTGAACCATACCTGTAGAAGAATCTCCCTTCCTCTTCGGATTACATTCTCACCTGAAATTTGTAGAAATTTATGAATGGCATGAGTAGGGCACAAGGAAAATACATGGATGTAGGTGTGTGTGTTTTCAGAAATAATAATAGAATGTATTTCATATAAATAACATATATTTTATCTCCAATTTCTTGTAAATCAATACTAGATATTTTATGGCATAATCACTTTAATAGATGGCTATCTTACTAAGCATTATCGGGTCTTGACTTAAAAGTTAAAATTACAACATTTCATGCACGTCCAAGTCATTAAATTTTAAATTTGCACATGGACTCATTAGTTTTTTTGGAGGCTTCTGCAAGAACACATGAAGAAAAGCAATTTTATAAACAAAACATATGACTCTTGTTACATAACTTAATGGCACTACTTTTGGTTTTTTTCCTCTCTATTAAAATAGTAGTATGAGGTCACGAGGAAAATCAGAATATGCAAGTTTGAATCCCACTATCACATTTGCCAAGAAATAATTTACCTTGACATCACATACATAGGATCTAAGTCACCTGGTTTGAGTTCGATGACCTTTGAACTGGACAGAAATTTGAGCGAAAACATGTGATAAAATTCGACATAAAATTCAAATATGTAATCTCCCTAATTTTGTGAGTGTAGAAATGAATAAGAAATTTGCCCAAATTTGATGATATTAATTAAAAGAGGTCAAATATTATTTTATTAAGAAAAGGAGGCAAAATATCATTTTATTAGGAAAGAGCGGCATAATATTATTTTATTAAAAATGGAAGCAAAAGTCACTTAATGGAAAATGGCCCTCACCAATAAAATAATATTAAAAGGGGAGTCTAGAAGCATGGGGAGAAATTATATGAGGGTGGACTCATCCGTTAATCATTCTACTCTATTTAATCATTTCTAATTGATATTGAAGAGAAACTCAAGCGAGTTTCAGATTGAGGATTTCAAGCGAAATCCCCACCCTAGTTTTTGTGGATCTCATTGCCACCCCAGCTAGTTCTTCTCCAATTTCGGTGGACTCTCTGTTGCCACACTAATTGGAACTTTATTGTTGGGTTCATTGCTAATCATTGCTGCAAAAGCTTGGGAGAATTTATTTATTTTTTTTAGGGGGGAAAAGGTCAAGTGTTCAAGTTACATCTAGAAGGCCGAATTTTCCCTCCCAGTTCAAAAATGAGGAACTATGGTGCCAAATTCTTAAACCCACAGATCAGATTGCTAGCCAAATTCTCAGAGACCGAATTGTTTAATTTGGATGCATTCACTCAAACTTGGGTGGCTGAATTGTTGGTGCATCTGCAAAGATTATTTATGCCAAGTGAAAGGTCGGATTCCCCATCACTGTGACTGAGTTTACCAATGGAAAAAGGGCTCGAATTTTTGGGCTATAGGACTGAGTTTCTTCAGTCAAAGAAAATGAGCTTTTCCGTGGTTATTCTAGTAGACTAGAGGGACGAGTTTCTTCATGACCCAAAGACAGAGTCATTATCTTTATTGAGGTTGTGTTCTGGTTACTCAAGGGTCAAGTTTATCATTGTGTGTGGGTTGTATTACATTAGCCAACTTGCATCAATTCTGGGATGTGTTTTTCCTTAGAAGAGGGCTGATGTAATATCCCCAACTTTGATTTTCAGCATTAGAGATGAGTTTGGAGAGAGGATGCAATTCCGGCATCGGGACTTAAGGAGGAAAAGAGAATATTGTGGCTCTAGAGGAAAGTGGGGACCACAAGAAAGATAAATTCGACCCAAGGAGGGAACTCGCACTCTTGGAAGAGAGAGGGAAGAGAAGGGAGTGCGAATTAAGAAAGAGAGAGAGAGATAGTGTGGACCACAAGGAGAGAAGGAGCCACGAATTATAAATAGAGCAAGAGGCACTCATTTTGGTCATTCATTCATCTATTTAGAAACTTGTTTTTGACATAACAAGCTAGAGCGGAAGCCAAGTCTGCAAGTGTTGTTTAGCACACGAGTGTCTCCGAGCAGAGATCTCAACCCTTGCTTCGGTGGACTTTGAATGCTAGCCCAAGGAGGGAGTTCCATCCTTTTCCGATTGATCCAGCAGTGGGAGTGCGAGTTTGTGTGGAGAAGACACTAGCAGCAGCGCAAGGACTGCACAGTGGAGGTTACACACTTGGGAGTTGAGGAGTGAAGGGATTTTGGGCCTAAAACTTGAGGTGGAGAACGGGGAAGTGTTTTGGGGACTTTTCCAGCATTTTGACAGAGCAACAAACGCAACATTTCCTACAAGTTGCAGCTTCTACTTGTGGAGGAGGGCTAAGCATTTGGGGTCAATTTTGAAGCGTCAAAACCTCTCTGGGTTTTTGACAAGAACCTCAGAAATAATTTGGCAAAATTTTCTGGGCAGATTTGAGGGGTCAAACAAGGGTCCCAAGTCAGCGAGCGGCAAGAGGAGCTAAGGGAAAATTGGGCCAAAATTCCGAGGTCAACATTTGGCCAATTCCTTCCTGGGGTTTTCTGGGTTATTGGTGGAAGGCCCGGGGTTAATTTCCCGAAATTTTCTGAGCACCGAACGAGGCCCTAGCAGTAGTTCTTCACAACTAGCAGCATATTTATGGGCAGTTTCAGCGCATAGCCAGGAGAGAGCAGCAACACATTTGAGAGGGACTTCTTATTGTTCATTTGGGCTTAGCTAGCTTGCCTTCAGCAAGCCAAGGGGCACTCTTTCTAGCACCTCATTGTACCATTTTCTTATTATAATAAAATGGCTCAGCAGCGCAGATTTTGGTGAAATTTCATGCACTTATTCATGTGTTTGATTTTCGTGGTTTTATGTCTATATTTGCTTTGTTTATCATTGTATATTTCCCATTAGGAATATTACAGCTGAGTTTTACCTCTGTCTCAGGCTGAGTTGGTGTGTACCTCTTGCTGGTCGATGTTACCCACAGATTTGAAGTGGAGAAGAGGGGTCAAATCTCTGGTTTATTCAAGCTGATATATCAATGAGACTTACTGTTGGAGCAGCCAATTAGATAGACTGAAGTGTTGAGGTTATACTGCTGGAAATAATTACCAAGTTCTTCTTTTATGGTCCACTGTTACTTATGTTCTGAAATTAATAAATGGATTGCTTATTGTTGAATATGCTTCAGTAGTGGCCATTTTAATATGGTATTGCAAATCTGAATTTTATATGAAATATAAATTCAGCTGAGTCATTATCCTTCAATGGAAAAATATCAATATCATGTCTGTTCCTTTTTGAAAAATGTATAAGTGCACCTACAGCCACTGGTAATCAAACAGTTTGTCAAAATATCTCACTGAACAAACTCACCAAACTCAAAAAAAACACGGGCTTTTGGGTATTTCCAAGAGGGAATATTAGAGTGGTATCAAAGCTTGATTTTGGACAGTTGTGGGGAAGCCAACAAGATCATGGAAGATTTGGGCATGCATCCACAGAAACTGGTGGAGCTATAGACACTTCAGTGACCCAAGGAAGGAGTATGCAGGAAATCATGGATGAGATCCTCAAAAATGATGAAAAGTTGATAGAAATGTTGGCCTAGTTGAGCAGCGGCAAGATGATAGACCAGAGCCATCTGCGTCCTTATGATAGATACCCTAGAAGTGTGCATGCCACGACAGTGAAGCCACTTACACCATATAGCGGACGTCAATAAGTCTAGGATGTACAAAGGAAAGCGGGAAAAATAACCCTTACCAGCTTTGATGGGTCAACCATGAGTTCCACTAGAGCTTAGGTGCAAAAAATGGACACATACCTCCAGCAAAACCCCCTGAGAGAGGTGGATGCTATTAAGTATGCCACCTTACATTTGGATGAAGATGCACAGGAGTGGTGGTATCATGGGCTGATCACTTTGGGTCATACAAGCGTCCTGTCATACACATAGTTCATGCAGAGGCTCATAGAGAGATTCAACCAGAAGGGCACTAGACCTCCTCAAAAGGAGTGGACAAGACAAAAACAGTTTGATGAGACCAGGGAAGACCTCCAGAGGAGGAACTTTTGCTTCACATGTGTTAGGGTAAAAATAACTCCACAAATGAAATAATGTTTTTGCATTAAGAGAAAGTTCAAATATATACAAGGAGAGGGAGACTATTGGGTTTCATCTACCAATAATGTCTCTTCATCTTCCAATTTCTTTTATTTTGCTATTTACAATATGTACATGGATTTTCCTAATCCCAAAGATTAGGTGTCAACATTCCCCCCTTAATCTAAAGGGATGTTGGTAAGTCCAAGCATCATTCTGAATCTTTCAAACCTTTCTCTTCTAAGCGCTTTGGTGAAGATATCTACAATCTGCTCATTTAGGAACAATGTCGTAGGTGGATTGTCCCTGCCTCAACATGATGTCGAATCAGATGATACTTTGTATTGATGTGCTTGGTTCGATCACGGAACTTTGGATTCTTGACCAACTTTATTGCAAAAGTGTTGTCAAACAAAAGAGGAGTTGAATGCACTTGTTTCTCCTATAAATCTTCCATAATTTTCCTGAGCCACACAATTTCCTTCGTTGCTTCAATTGCTACCACATATTTTGCCTCAGTTGCGGAATCTGCTGGAACTAACTGTTTGCGTGACCTCCAAGAGACAGCTCTTGATACAAGAATCATAACCTAAGTCACCTGACACGGGGATTCGGGACACGTAGGATTCGAGATTCGTGGTGTCGGATTCGGACACACTGACCCCCCGAAACAGGACACGTTAGGACATGTTATATATTATTTTAT
>APFE030699526.1:62662-105712 GCA_000404065.3 Pinus taeda | reverse complement strand
TCAATGAATGGACAATGCAAGGTGTCCAAAACACTTGTGGATATTTAGCTTCCACAATCATGCCAGCAGCCTTGCAAATAGGTGCATTATCTGTAATGATTTGCACACAAGAATCAACACCTACCTCTTCAACAACTTTAATAAATAACTCACCCATAAATTGTGCATCCTTGTATTCGCCAAGTGTATCCACTGCTTTCATGAAAACTGGACCATTCAAGGAAGACACCATGAAGTTGATGATCGGGTGTCGTGCTGGATCTGTCCATCCATCAGAAACAATGCTAACCCCAAATGTTGGCCATAATGCCACAATAGGCTCAAGCATTTTTTGCACCTACTTTTTTGCCTTCGTCAACAATGTGGTTCTCAGCTTCTCTGACCCAAGAGGCACATACCCTGCTGGAGCCCCTTGAGTTAGAGCTCGGCACATCTCAACAAATAAAGGTGAATGTGCAACATTAAATGATATGAAATTTTGATAGAAGAAGAAGGCAATGGTGAGATCAAGCTCTTCTCGTCTCTCTTTTTGGAAAATCTTGTCCATTGGACCAAGTGATCTTCTTTTTGATGCTTGTCTCCCAGTAGAAGTAGAACTCTCAAATAGAAATTTGGTGGTGGCTTTCCTCAAAAATGGAAGGGGGTCTTCATTCTTGGGTTTTTTTTTATTTTGAAGCCAGCGCCACATGTTCCATACCAACATTGGCCTCCTTTTCCAATTCTTTTCTCTTTTGTGAAGTAATAGCTCTACAAGATCCAATCCCACAACCAAGTAAAGCCAACAAATGTGATTTCACACGGTAATATGTGCTTTTGAAAGAAATGTTACAAAAGTTGCATTTCCATTACACATTGCCTCCTCCCTTTCCCTTGTTGTTTGGCCCATCCTCTCTTGTGACATATTTCCACAATGGATATTTATCATTGTCTTTAAGTTGTCTTCCCTCAACATTACTTGCAGCAGACTCTGATGATATTGGGGGAGGAGGGGCATCTCTACCCATGACATTCTTGCCCTTCCTTTGCCCCCTAACCACTGTCTTTGATTGAGCCATGAACACTGTTACCTGTAAAAAAAATGAACAAAGCATGCACAAATTTGTAAATAAAAAATCAAATACAAACTGCTATAAAAAATGCAAAAAAATGGAGGTGAAATGCCAGTCTTAAAAAAAAGACAGTTTTAGCATGTCTTTTGGAAATTCAAGGCTGCAACTTGCCAGAGTATTCTGAGAAATTCAAGGTTACAATACACATAAAATTTAAATTTATTAAATTATAATTAAATAGATTCCACTGTCCAGATATAAAGTTATTTCATGACTCGCAGCAAAGAAGGGTTTTGATCTTGCCAAGCTCGTACAGGATTTCAGTGTATTTGGGCAGCCAAGTTTTCTCCAAGATTGCAGTTTGATCCTATGGAAGGAGAGGCCGAGAATAGGAATTATATTCTCTGATCTATGAGAGAATGACCACAATTCTGTGAAGGAGGGCCAAGCCTCTGTTCACCATGAAAAGGAGGCCATAAAGCTTGGGTGCTGGAAAAATAGAAGCCCAAGTTACCTCAAGACACAACCCAGGCGAGAAGGCCTTTTAAGACCGAGATATGGATTCCAACAAGTGAAGAAATATAGGCCACAGACCTGTAGATGGAGATCGAGGATTGTCAAAGGGCTTGACTGGTAATCCAAGGTCAGAAAAGTTTGTGGCATGGAGCTGCTTGGAGGTTGCAAGTCGTGGAGATTTCATAACTAGATGTAGGAGCTATTCCTAAAGTATTTAGGACAGCAAAAATTATGCCCTAAACAAGGGTTTCATCAAGAACAAGTTAGATCCCTAGTTTTGTACCTAAACAGCCAGTTTCTATGCACAGGTATACCGTATGATGGATTGACAACATACAATATCCAAATGTTATATACGTCAATGAGGGACAGGTAAACAGATAATAAGAGAACATTGTTATGCAACTTCATTTGCGTATTGATACACTAGTGACTATCACCTCATGGTTACCAATGTGTCTGAAGCAACATGATATATGTACAACTAATTAAAGCCCGTTTCCAACTTTCCACAACAGCAATTGACTTGAGATTCGAGACCAGTGCCAATAAAGAGCTCATGCAACTACTTTTTCACTATTAGAAATTAGAATGTGTTGGGAGTCATTACAAATCGACCCCATTCATAACAACCGTAGGGTGTCTTTCCATTGGGAATCTTGTTTATGTGATTTTCACTTTCACTTTCAAAATTCAGGCATAGCCGCATAGGTTAGTTATCAACTTATCTGAAGTCTGGTATCAAACATAATGAGCGCACTTCTTGGCAATGTCACAATGTGTAGTTTGAATGGATATGAACACCGGGTTTTAAACTTTTACCAAGTTAAGTCATTGTTCCAAAATCCAAAATGACATGGGGTGTGTGATAGAAATGCTGCAAAATTCAAATGCACTTACCTGGTGGACCGGTGGTCGATTCTCCTTGCTGAATGCTCTACTCCTTGCTGCAACAGCACAAATCACTTGCCAAATGAAAATATTAATGAGCAAACACGCCCTTTTCATACTCGCGCTGAGCTTAGCGAGTCCTGGAAACAAGACACGATTCCAAAATTCACGACACGCTTTTGAAAATCATGACACGACCTCGGATTTGACGTGTCATGTGATTTGGACACAAATCCGGACTGAATCGTGTCGGATTCGCTGGATTCGGGATTCGAGGGGCCTCTAGGGCAAATCCGGTTATCTAGCTCATAACATAACCTGAAGTAGATGCTTCGGTTTCTTTATCTCCATAAAATTTTAAATCAGAGTATCCAATCAAGCTGAAGTCACCCACCTATGTATACTTGAGTCCAAAGTGTTCAATTCCCTTCAAGTACTTTAGAACTCTTTTTGCAGTAGACCAATGACCCTCACAAGGTTTTTGCACAAACCTAGAGAGGATTCCAACAACAAATGGAACATCTAGTCTAGTAGTAGTCAGGTAGTTGAAACTTCCTACAAGTTGTCTGTACTTTGTTGCATCCTCAAATTCTTTTCCTTCAGTGGATGTGAGCTTTAAATTTTGTTCCATTGGAGCAGTCAAAGGATTGCACTCAACCATGCCAAACCTATTCAACAAATCTCCAATGTACTTCTTCTAAGAGAGGAATATAAACTTCGGATGTTGGGTTACTTCAATACCAAGAGAGTAGTGAAAATAGCCCAAATCTGTCATTTCAAAACCTTTCCTTAGTTCTTTCGTTATGGATGCAATGTAATTCTCACTATTCCCTATCATCAGAAGATCATCTACGTACACCACAAGATATACAATTGTTTTGCCAACTTTCTTGACAAACAAAGTTATATCATCAAGATCATAATGTTTGAAATTGAATTTCAGAAGATGCTTAGTGAATTTCTCGTACCAGGTTCGCGGTGCTTGTTTGAGGCCATATGAGGATTTGACAAGCTTGCATACTTTGAGTTCGTGACCCTTCACAATAAATCCTTCTAGTTGGGATATAAAAACATTCTCTTTCAGATCTCCGTTCAAGAAAGCAGTTTTTACATCCATTTGTTGGACTTTCCAACAATTCTTAGCTGCCAAGGCAAAGAGTGTCTAGATGGTAGCCCATTTTGTTGTGGGGGAAAAAGTCTCCTCATAATCGACCCCTTCCTTCTATGCAAAAACTTTTGCCACAAGCCTAACTTTGTGCTTGTCAAGTGAGCCATCTTGTAATGTTCCTTTTTCCGGTATTCCTTATGACATGGATAGGATGGACTTTTAGAGTTGGGGGCAGACAAGTCAAAGGCGCAGGTTGGCATCCTCAGCGGGCCCAAGGGCTTTTCGAGGGGTTTTGAGGAGTCTTTATGAGGTCCAATGGTATTCGCTTGGTATATTCCATCATTCGCACAGTTTGTTTTTCGTTTCGTGGCATTCCAACAACTTTCAAAAAATAGAGTTATTAATTGGCTGGACTCAATTAATTACGCTTAAGGTGGCATTTCGAGAGGAGTACTTGGCAGAACATCTTAGTGTAATAGCTCGTGAGAACCAGAACGAGAAGATCTACAGGATAGGATCGTTAGAAGTGATTTTCAGTGACCTGAGGAGGCATGGTGGACAATTTACCCATTTCCCACATTAAAAAGAATTTTTTAATTGAAATAAAAGAGGGAAAAGTACTCCATGATTAAAATAATAATAAAATAGGAGGTTCTAGAGGGGTCCATCAAATTTATAAAAGAGGAGGAGGAGGCCATTAGAGGACATCTTGGATTTGATATTTCTTCTTGTATGAGATGTTGAGAACCCGATTCTCTACTTCAACAGTAGCCCCGGGATGAAAACCCTCAAGTGATTCAATGAGGTTGGGCGAACACCCACCTTCTCTTGGTGAATTCATCCAGAATTCACCAGAGAGCTTAGCATTGCAATTCAGTTCAGTATGGAGGGTCAGCATAGCAGTGGAGCAGATTCTTGAGGCCAGCTTCCCATCTCAGCGATTTTGTTGTATCAGCATGTAAACCCCAGTTTCTATTATAATAAAAGCTGAGATTGTTCCTGCTCATTTTGTTGTTATTTTTCCATATGCTATTGGGTATATTTTTACATGGCAACTTTCTGTTAAATTAAATGGAAATTTTTATGGAGTAATTTTGGTTCAGTTAAATTTCTGTATAATCAACAAAATATCCCGTTTGGAATATTATAGTGATATCAGAACCCTGGTCTTGGCTCAGCCTGCAGGTTTCTCAGTTGTCGCTATTATGGTTCAAGGCTTTCATAATTACTTGCAGTGATTTCACAAAGTGTCAAATTCTTTTGCCTGACAAGTTTGATCATTGTTGAAGAATACCTTAAGTTGAATCATTTACCAAAATGTCGCATCGTTAATAAATGATCGACAAAGGGGACCATATTTTGGAGAAACGAATCATCTTGAATTACAAAGAGGTTGACTCTTATCTTTAGTGGGGCCAAATATTATTTTTTTTCAACGCCCAATTATTTTACATTCGCGAGAAAACATGGAGCATTATTTTTTTTAAGGGTCGTCAAACACGTTTGATTAAGAGGACCAAGTATTATTTTGTTGAAAGTCCAATTGCATGTAAGAGGGCCGTGGGAAACTGTAATTGGTGCCAAGAAATAACAGTGGCCGAATTGGCTTGCCCGTATTATCTTTAAAAGGGCTAACATTTACATTTTTAGAATGATTGTAGGCTTGAATATCTACTGTCAGAGGAACATTTATTGTTCAGAAATTCGATGGTGCTAAATTCTTCTGTTGTAGAAGCCGATATTGCCCCTTGTAGCTGATCTGTTCGATTCTCCTTCACAGTCCAACAGGCCGAGTATCCACCTGTTTCAAGACACTGTCTTGAAGATCCATTACTTTTGGCTCCATCAACAAAAGACCAGATTATACAGGGGACCAAGCTTCCAAATTATTCTGGTGGGACGAGTTACTGGGGCCATGGACAAATCTGGAGGTCGAATCTCTTAATCACACTGTTGTCTGAGATTCTTCATAGCAGTGTGGGATTTATCAGAGGAATGGGTTTCTTTCTTCCTTGGATTACATGCAAGTTGTTGTGGGTATTGGGTCATTCCTTTACCAGCTAAACGTATCTGTGTCTTGCTGGAGCCTTTACAGTGGATAAGGGGACTAGTTGTGCAGGAAGAGATTTAATTACCTCTGTGCATTTTTCTAAAGACTGAATTAAATCTCCATTTCTGGTATGAGCAGAGCCAAGGTTGAATCATTCCCTTGCCGACCGTACATCATTATGGGCTAAGTTTCAATTCGTTGTGTGAATGTGTTATCATCACTGGCAGATCAATTTCAGAGTTAGAGACAACGTGGGTATGCTTTGTTGGATGTAGAGGTTAAGGCAGCCAATTGTTCAGGGGTTCAAGTCAACTAGTGGGGATCCCAAAAATCTCCATTGGTTAGACTAGACGTGTATCCTTTCCCAGGGAGTCAATTTCCTTTGTTTTGTGTACCAAGAGTTCCATATTTAATTTCTGAGCATGTTTCCCTTGCATTGGACGAGTTTTTCCCCAAGGAAAACGAATTTGCAGTGGCTGAAGCAGAGCTTGAAGGTCAAGCTCACTTGTATGTGCATGCAGAGTTGTTGAGCGAGCTTTCTTCTGAGATTGTGGCCTGTTTGCTGAAGTGTATGGGTATTGGAAGAGACTATCAGTCTCTGTGTTGCTTGCTGGAGGTCGAGATAGGCCTGCAGTGGCCATGTTCTCTAGCTACTTGAGGCTGAGCACCTTACTCTACTTGCTGGGCATATATATTATTGGCTAAGTGTGCATTGTGGCGTATATGTGGCTGTAACAGTGTTAAGGGACAGAGAGATAATGGTACATTCAACACTTGTTGGAGGGCTTATTGACTGCTGGTGCATTTATCTCTCTTGAACTCACTCAAGCCACTACAGGAAACCAGATTCCTCTGCATATTGACTTAATATGTTTCTTGACTTAAATGTTGATATAAATCACATATGTCAACCAACTTATTTTAATGTTAGTATAATTGAATGACACTTCATAATTTATGAGTTTAAACAATGGTTGATAGCAAGTCTGATTTTGACTCCTTTTATCACTTAATTCCATGCTTCAGAGATAGAATCTAAAATTGTAACCTACAACAGTGTGCCAAGGAACTGTTTGACAAAAGTTATCAGTGAGAAATTTATCACAAACCCAAAAATTGTTGAAATTTTTTTGAAATCTGAAGGGAAGGGAATTTTATAGTCAACAAATTTTTGCTAAGAAATACAGCAAACTCAGAAAAATAGTGACCTCACGCAAACATTCTATCAAGGAGGAACACCTAAACAAATTGAGAAGATTAACCACAGAAATTGGTTCCTTGAACCACCATGCATCATTAGACCAGTAAACAAAACTGAAAAGTGGGCCTTTTTCAAGAGGGATCCATGCCATTCTTCAGAAAGAACAACCAAGAGATGTGCAGAAGGGGCAGGAAATAGGACATAAAATCTTTGCACTTGGTACAGAATTGAAATACATGAGTGTCACAATGAAAGCTCTTTTCAAACTAGATGAATTGGATGCACTTCTTTCCGAAGTGAACCAATTAGAGGGGAAGAAGTTGATGTGGGCTTTGAAACCTGCCATGCTAGCTTTAATACAGCCCAAGCTTTTGGAGTACCCTTGTGAAGGGGTCACACTTCTAGTTGCCTCTTGTCTTAGTAACAACATGATGTTGACCGCCCCTATAGCTCCTTACAATGATGATGTTATGAAGAGAGTCTTCAAGTTGATGGTAGAAACCTTACAAGACTTGGGCAACATCGGGGGTCCTACATTTAGGAAGAAACTTCAGGTTTTGGAAATTATGGCCATGACCAGGACTTACGAAATCAAGTTTGATCTAGAGTGTGATGACTTGATTGTGCAAATGTTCCAATACTTTTTCAGCATTAGGAGACATCATCCTGACTCAGTCAAAACACACATGCAGTGCATCTTATCATCATATATGAGAGGTCGTGATGCCATTTGCCGAGAGTTGCAGTCTCGATTGTTGTTTGTTTGGAGGAGAGAGAAGCTGGTCTCACTTTCTGCTTATGCGCTAGCCCAAAGGTTGGTTGAGAAAAACATAAATCTGCTCAGGAGGCAATTGACCAAGGAGACGCAGCTAAGGGTTGACAGGACATGTAGTAGGAACGAGTTAAGGAGAAAGGGTCTTTGCTTCGTCTACAAGGAACCTTGGGTACTTGACCACTCATGCTTGAGTGATGTAGAGGGGATGACTGAGGTAGATCAAGGGGAAACTCATTCTGACCATCCAAATGAGGATTCTTCTGGAGGGCATCAACAAACATGTGAGGATGATGGCAGCAGGCATGTGAGGATGATGGCAGTAGTCATGGTATGCTTAACTATTTGGTGGATAGGTTTGATCAACAACAGATTATCCCCAGGAGGGGAGGAGACTAGGGAGGTGAGCTATCAATGGCGATCCAACATGGTGAGCACATAGAGGGGTTTGAGCAGACTTGTAGAGATGCTGACGGCGGCCCAAATATACATCCATGTTCGATGAGAAAGCATGTGCCGCACACAGTGGAGCACAATATGCATGATGGTTCATTTTTGGAGAGTCAGCTAGTGGCTCATGTTGAGCCCATGGTGGAGGATGAGCAGCAATCCCTAGGGTCAGCCATTGATGAGGGCCATACAGATGTGCATGCGGCCAGCAGGGTTGTATTCCTAGCAGACACATGTCGTCAGGAGGCAGTATTTGCAGACATATGTCCCCAGGAGGTGTGAGGGTCTAATGGGATTGTTTTGCAGGTGGTCGATCGACTGGAGGAGCATGGAGTTTTCAGCCAGATGAGGGTGAATCTTTTTTAGATGGTGGTGCATCCATCTGTGGGTCGACCTGCTGATGAGGTGCAGGCACTTGCACAGGCAGCTGGCAAAGCTGCATTACTTTCAGGCAGCATCCCTCTCCAAGTGTACATAGACAGGGCTTGCAGCACATCTTGCCCACTTTTTCCTATTATAGAGCGAGGGGTAGGTTTTGTTAGACAGATCTTGTTGAGCAAGGACCCATATCATCCTAGTAGACTTGTTTCTTACATAAGTGTCTGTGCATTGGATTGGCGAGAGATCATGAGTTGGTACTCTATTGATGGAGTATCATTTTTAGTCAAGAGTATTGCACTGCAGGAGCCCTTAGATGTGAGGGAAACTACATGCTCCATTTGGCAGCAAAATGTAGGTTGGCCACTCATCAATACTTCAGCACAACATCAACATGGTGAAATCGACCTTGGTTTATGCCAAGGGTTGGATTGGATAGAGGTGATGAGTTGGTACACGATGGATGGAGCAGCACTAATGGTTGGAGTTATGGAGCATTGATACTTGCTCTTGGTGGCATTGGGATCCAGGAGGATTGGCTAATGACAGGTTCAGTCAGAGATTGGTTTGGGATCCGGGCATTGACGGGTCCATTCATGGTGGATTGACACAGAGGCATACCATAACCCAGTGGTATGGGATTCGAGCGTTGGGTCTCAGTTACATTGGGCCAACAGATTGATCCATAGGTTTGGATTGCTTGAGGGCAAGCAATCTTGGGGTAGGAGGATTTGTAATGTTCCCTTTTCTGGTATTCCTTATGGCATGGATAGGATGGACTTTCAGAGTTGGGGGAAGATAGGTCACAGGTGCAGGTTGGCGTCCTTAGCAGGCCCAGGGGCTTTTGCAAGGGTTTTGAGGAGTTTTTATGAGGTCCTATGGCATTCTCTCGGTATATTCCATCATCCGCACAATTTGCCTTTCGTTCCATCACAGTCTAACAACTTTCAAAAAACGGAGTTATTAATGGCCCTTACTCAATTAATTACGCTTAAGGTGGCATTTCGGGAGGAATACTTAGCAGAACACCTTAGTGTAATAGCTCGTTGGAACTGGAATGAGAAGATCTATAGGACGGGATGGTTAGAAATGATTTTCAGTGACTTGAGGAGGCATGGTGGCCAATTTACCCTTTTCCCACATTAAAAAGAATATTTTAATTGAAATAAAAGAGGGAAAAGTGCTCCATGATTAAAATAATAATAAAATAGGAGGTTCTAGAGGGGTCCATCAGATTTATAAAAGAGGAGGAGGATATTAGAGGACATATTGGATTTGTTATTTCTTCTTGTATGGAGGTTGAGAACCCAGTTCTCTACTTCAGCAATAGTCCCAAGATGAAAACCCTTGGGTGATTCAGTGAGGTTGGGTGAGCACCCACCTTCCCTTGCTAAATTCATCCAGAATTCACAGAAGAGCTTAGCATTGCATTCCCATCTCAGTTATTTTGTTGTATCAGCATGTAAACCCCAGTTTCTATTATAATAAAAGTTGAGATTGTTCTTGCTCATTTTGTTGTTATTCTACCATATGCTATTGGGTATAATTTTACCTGGCAATGTTCTGTTAAATTAAATGGAAATTTTTATGGAGGAATTTTGGTTCAGTTAAATTTCTATATAATAAGCATACTATCTCGTTTGGGATATTACAGTGGTATCAGAGCCCTGGTCTTGGCTCAGCCTGCGGGTTTCTCAGTTGTCGCCTTTATGGTTCAAGGGTTTCATAATTATTTGCAGTGATTTCACAAAGTGCCCAATTCTTTTGCTGGAAAAGTTTGATCATTGTTGAAGAATACCTTAAGTTGATTCATTTACCAAAATGTAGCATTGTTAATAAATGATCGACAAAAGGGACCATATTTTGGAGAAACGAATCATCTTGAATTACAAAGAGGTCAACTCTTATCTTTAGTGGGGCCAAATATTATTTTTTTTAAAGCCCAATTATTTTACATTTGGGAGAAGGAAAGGAGCAATATTTTTTTTAATGGCCGTAAAACACATTTAATTAAAAGGGCCAAGTATTATTTTGTTGAAAGTCCAATTGCATGTAAAAGGGTCGTGGGAAACTGTAATTGGTGCCAAGAAATAATAGTGGCCGAATTGGCATGACCGAATTATCTTTAAAAAGGGCCAACATTTACATTTTTGGAACTACCGTAGGGTTAAATATCTATTTTCAGAGGCACATTTATTGTTCAGAAATTCGATGGTGCTAAATTATTCTGCTGTAGAAGCCGATATTGCCCCTTGCAGCTGATCTGGTCGGTTCTCCTTCACAGTCCAACAGGCCGAGTATCCACCTGTTTCCAGACACTGTCTTGAAGATTGATTACTTTTGGCTCCATCAACAAAAGACCAAGTTATACAGGGAGCCAAGCTGCCAACTTATTCTGGTGGGACGAGTTACTCGGGTCATGGACAAATCTGGAGGTCAAATCTCTTAATCATATTGTTGTCCGAGATTCTACATAGCAGTGTGGGATTTATCAGAGGAACGAGTTTCTTTCTTCCTGGGACTATGTGCAAGTTGTTGTGTGTATTGGGTCATTCCTTTACCAGCTGAACGTATTCGTCTCTTGCTAGAGTCTTTAATGGAGTCTTTACAGTGTATAAGGGGGCTAGTTGTGGAGGAAGAGATTAAATTACCTCTGTGCATTTTTCTAAAGACTGAATTAAATCTCAATTGTTGGTATGAGCAGAGCCAAGGTCCAATCATTCCTTTGCTAACCATACCTCATGATGGGATAAGTTTCAATTGGTTGCGTGGACATGTTCTCATCACTAGCAGATCGATTTCAGAGTTAGAGACAACGTGGGTATCATCTGTTGGATGCAGAGGTTAAGGAAGCCAATTATTCAGGGGTTTGAGTCAACTAGTGGGGAGCCCAAAAATCCCCATTGCTTAGACTAGACGTGTATCCTTTCCCAGGGAGTCAATTTCCTTTGTTTTGTGTACCAAGAGTTCCATATTTAATTTCTGAGCACGTTTCCCTTGCATTGGACGAGTTCTGCCCCAAGGAAAACAAATTTGCAGCGGCTGAAGCAGAGATTGAAGGCCGAGTTCACTTGTACGTGCCTGCAGAGTTGTTGAGCGAGGTTCTTTCTGAGATTGTAGCCTCGTTGCATAAGTGTATGGGTGTTGGAAGAGACTATGAATCTCTGTGTTGCTTGCTGGAGGTCGAGATAGGCCTGTAGTGGCCATCTTCTCTTGTTGCTTGAGGTTAAGCACCTTACTCTACTTGCTGGGAATATATATTATTGGCTGAGTGTGCGTTGTGGCATATATGTGGTTGTAACTTGTAACAGTATTAAGGGAAAGAGAGATAAGGGTACAATCAACACTTGTTGGAGGGCCTATTGACTGTTGGTGCATTTCTCTCTCTTTAACTCACTCAAGCTACTACAGGAAACCAGGTTCCTCTGCATGTTCATTTAATATGTTGATTGAAATAACATATGCCAGCCAACTTATGTTAATGTTAGTATAATTCCATGAGACTTCATAATTTATGATTTAAACAATGTTTGGCAGCAAGTATGGTTTTGACTCTTTTTATCACATAATTCCATGCTTGGGAGATAGAATCTAAAATTGTAACCTACAACAGTGTGCCAAGGAACTGTTTGACAAAAGTTACCATTGAGAAATTTATCACAAACCCAGAAAATGTTAAAAAAAAAAATTGAAATCTGAAGGGAAGGGAATTTTACAGTCAACAAATTGTTTGCTAAGAAATACAACGAACTCAAAAAAATAGTCACCTCATGCAAACATTCTATCATGGAGGAACTCCTAAACAAATTGAGAAGATTAACCACAAAAATTGGTTCCTTGAACCACCATGCATCATTAGACCAAAAAACAAAGCTGAACAACAGGCCTTTTTCAAGAGGGGTCTATGCCATTCTTCAGAAAGAACAACCAAGACATGTGCAAAAGGGGCAGGAAATAGGACACAAAATCTTTGCACTTGGGATAGAATTGAAACACATGAGGGTCATAGTGAAATCCCTTTTCAAACAAGATGAATTGGATGCACTTCTTTCCAAAGTGAACCAATTAGAGGGGAAGAAGTCACTTTTCACTTTATACTTGTTCTTGAAGACCCACTTGCAGCCAATTGGTTTTGTTCCAAATGGAGGATCAACTAACTTCTAGGTCTCATTCTTTATCAAAGCATCATATTCATTCTTCATCCTTTCCTGTCCAGTTATCATGAGAAGTGGCTTATTTAAAGGAAGTTGGTTCAAAATCTGGAGACAAATGTAGTTCACAATCATACGAAACATCCATATCAACAGGTGAATTAGGGTCGTCTACATCACCTCCATTTTGTCTAACAGAGCTTCTTGTTCCTGTCTTTCCAACCTCATAAGGACAAACACTTTCAAGTGTCATTGTGAACCATTTTGGAGAACCTTTTTGAGATGGCCCATGTTGCTCAATTGACTAAGATGAGGTTGAATCAAGATTTAGCCTCCCAATTCTATCAATCACATCACTCAAAGTGTCATCTTGATCAGTGGTCGGAGCTTCATGAGGGGGAGAGAGTGCTTCAAAAGGAGATTTCATAGATTGATCTAGGATAGGGATCCCCCCCTTCAAGATGTGGACTCTCATTATCAAACTCTTGAAAAGACTTTGCTTGTCCAAATCTATCCAAGCGATCAAGTTGTCGCTCAAAAACATTGTCAGTGTTGGAAGATTCAAGAAAGATCACATCTCTAAATATTATAAACTTCTTATTTACTTCATCATAGAGACGGTATGCTTTGAAGGTATTTGAGTACCCACAGAAGATACATTTGCAACTCCTTGCACCGAGCTTGTTTTTCAGTTCCTAAGGTATCAAAGCATAACAGGTGGAACCAAAAATCTTGAGATGTCTTACTGAAGGAATGTGGCCATACCACATTTCATAGGGAGTCTTGTTTTTTATAGCATGAGATGGACACCTATTCTTTATATACACAGCACATAAAACTGCGTTAGCCCAAAACATCAGCTAAACATTCTTGAAAAACATCATTGAACGTATCATATTTAAAATGGTCCTGTTCATTCTTTCAGCGGCTCCATTCTGGTGGGGATTATAAGGCACGGTTGTTTGAGGTTTGATCCCATGTTGGCGAAGATCAATGTTGCACGAAGCGGGGACGAAACGGGGAATTTTTTTGGAAGCGGGAACGTTTTTGGGAAGCAGGGACGCAGAAGCGTCATTTTCCAAATATCTAGGAAGTGAAGCATCTCGAAAGCATCTATATATATAGAATATATATATATATATTTGCATTTATATTAAAAGAACATCCAAAATACCAAATTAGTTGTAGAAGACATGAAAACATGCATATTTTTACATAAATCAAGATAGATATGGCATCCATTGTACATCAATAATTAATTATTCCAGCATCAACCATCTACAATCTAGATTCCTCTTCTCTTGTCTAGCCTTTGCCTCTACTTCAATTCTATAGGGATTTTAGCCAACTTTGCCTAATTTTGATCAAACAGCTTAATCCAAACCTTATAATATGGTAGAGAAAGCTTAACATGCCTGATCAATGATTTTGACTTCAGTGAAGGGTACATAATTGCTAAGGCCATGACAAAGGAGTTCAACAATCAATAACACCAACACTGGGGTACATATAGGGCTTGTTGTTCTTGATTAAAAGCCAATCACATGCCCTCATACATGATATAATCCAATGAAAAGCCACAATCCCATTGATCCTAAAAACTATTAAGTCTGCTGAATTTTGAATGGGATATGAAATTCTATTTTCTCCATATGAAGTCTGATGAGGTTGGAACCACTCTCAAACATATTGAGTCATTTCATGGTAATGTTAAAAATTTAAGTAAAAGGATGGAAATGAAAGATAAAGGAGAATGTCATTTTTACTTTAGGAATTTAACATTACCATCAGGGAGCATCTGAGAAGCGTCTAAGGAGCATCAAGAGGCACCTTGGGAGTATTCAGAAAGTGTAGTTCCTCGCAGAACAGTTCGAAATTTCCAAAAACAAAAAAAGCCCCGCGGAACCGTCCACCTTCTCTCGGATTTGCTTGCGATCCGCAATGGATACACGCTCGAACCTCCACAAATCCGCACCCGATCCTTTCCGGATCCACGGATCAGGCCCCCACGAACCCAATTTTGCAGGAATAGCCAAAAAAAGGAGGAACGGCGGATCTGATTTTCCTTTCCGTGGTTCCGCCGAAGGATCGGTGGCGGATCCGTATGGGATGCGGATCTGCCTTTGGATCCTTGGGGGTGAGACGGTTCCTCCAACACTGGCGAAGATAGTTTTCAAATTCATTTGAAGTATATTCTTTTCCATTACTAGTATGAATAGAGACAATATGAGATTATGCATCATTTTCAATCCATGCATGAAAGTTCTTGAATGTTTCAAAAGCTTCAGATTTGTTCCTCAATAAATAAACCCAACACATTCTGCCATCTGGTGTAGTCATCAATACATGTCATCATATCTTTATTACCATTTGCAAAAGGAACAAGCATTAGGCCACATGTTGAAGTTTCTAAGTCTACTAGTTAGAAACCCTCCATGTACTTTCTGATTTATTCCTTCCTACTTGTTCTCATTAATTAACAAGTTATTCACCATGTAAATACTGAAAATAAACACAAGTACATGCTCAACACATTACAGATCATCAATTGAAGGAAACAAAAACAAACACACAAATGACACCGTTATTTTTGGACTAATGTTCTCGGAAAAACCCAATGCGGGAAAACTGGTGCAGCTATCTGAGGGTTTGATTTATTAAGTAGTTTCAGAATACAATCTGGGTGCCAAATCCGACTCACCCAACAGGGAAAAATCTCGATAGTAGTACCTCTCCTTCGAAGACAGATGCTCTGGCTGAAACCCCGGATAAACACTCCGGCAACACCTCAGCTCTAATTTGCCCCACGAAAAACCCTAGCGTCAGCCTTGTTGACCACTACGTGTCAACTACCCATTAGCAGTACACCCCCTTTTTCGCAAAAGGGATAGCGCTTGAGTGATGTGTCTGTGCCTATCATCATCAGCCTGATCATATTGTTTTGTAAACCCAGTCTGCATGTGTGAATTGTAAATAATCTTAGCAAAGTTGTGTCATGTATGTAAATTGCCTAGGTGGACTTAATTTTCTAGTGATAATCTATGTTCCGGAAGGTTTTTTGTCTCACCGATCCATGATCGGCAGAGTTTTCCTTCAGACTAACCCCAAAGCCGAAATGAATTGTCATTAGAATCTTAGGGGAATCCTAGTGCGTTGATCTGCTAAATTATAATTGTGTCGCAGAACTGGGTGGTCTATGAGGGTCTATGTCAAATGAGTTTTTCCCCTTGAGATGTAAAAAAGTCATGATGTAAAGTGTCTTGAGGGTTAGAAAATGTTTTTCCCCTCATAAGTCCTAACTCCTAGGTCCTAGGTGATTTTTCCAAAGGCTAAGTTCGAGGATCCATTTAAAAATAAAAATTAAAAATTTGAAAAAATAAATAAATAAATAAAAGATTAAAAAAAAAAAATAATAAATAAAAATAATAATAAAATTTAAACAATAATTAAAAATAAAATAAATAAAAATTCTAAAAATAATAAAATAATATAAATCAAATTTTGAGTAAATAATGCAGAATTTTATTTTTTAAATATTAAAATGCATTTAAAAATTCGACGGGTGAGATTAAAAGGGATTTTGATCCTCATCGACGGTCGAGATCGTTTTGACATGGATCACTCGAATTAGCCATTGGGAATTTTTCCTTTAAATAGGGTGCTAGGGGTCATTTGAGATCAGATTTGATCGGAAAGTCTGGTGCTAAAGAAAGCTCTCTTTTAGTCATTTTTTGTGCAATAAAGAAAGACTTTGGGGTTAAAAATCTTGCTGGTGTTACTCTTTTGGAAATGTTGTAAGATCTTTTGTTCTTTCTGCATAATTTTATTTTCAGCTATTGATTTTAGCTTGATGAAGATTGATTCAGGCACAGGTATCTTGTCTGATCTCTAGGGTTTGAATGATCGTTTAGATTCTAAAATATAATGGCAGGTATCTCCATTTGATCTGGATTTCACTATCGTTTTTTCCCTCTATGTTAATGGTTGATTGTAAGCTGTGCAGGAAATCCTTTTTTTTAGATCACTGGGCGTTAGGAAAAGTTCTCGGCTGAACCAACCAACTCCCGAGTTGTGTTTTCTGAAAGAGCCCAGCCAGTTCTTGATCCCGGGCTTATCATTTAAAAAAAAAAAATATGAATGCATGAAAAGTTTTTCTGAAGCATCTCACATTAAATTAAAATTCTGAAAAATATTTGTGGCATAACAAAAAATCTAGCTATTTTAGAGCCTACAGTTTGTGAATATTGTAATTATTTAGTTAGGGTTTTCAGTTTCGTTTCTTGCACATATTATTTTGGGTTTTCTTTTCTTTTGCAGATTGCAGGTACAGGTTTTGAAAAAATATTTCAGGGTTTCATCAGAAAATCTGAAATAGCTTGCAACCCGAGGCTTTCATTGTAGATTTGACGGAGCAAGGGTTTCTAACCTTCACAGCTAGGGTGGTCTGGGCCATTTTTCTCCATAAATTCTTGAGGAATAATTCGTCATTTGTTACCTCTGGTTCATTTCAAAAGAAAAAAATCAAAATAAAAAAATTCTAAGCCTTTTCTCAGCTAGCCGAAAGCATTTTTGAGGGCTGACTCTTTATCCTAAATCGACTTTTCTGCTGCCTGTCAAGCAAATCCTCCATTACGTTCAGTTTCCTAAGCCTGTACGCTTTCATTCCTCTGATCCGCAGCTCCCAAACTTCCGTTGGCCATTTACTGCTATCCAAAACACTCAAGCATTCAACCTGCACTCGTGGTTCCCCTCACACGCTACCAGAATACCTGCAACTGCATCCTTCCACGCATTTCTTCTCTCCACCGCCGCCTATCCAAAACACTCAAGCATTCGACCTGCACTCGTGGTTCCCCTCACACGCTACCAGAATACCTGCAACTGCATCCTTCCACGCATTTCTTCTCTCCACCGCCGCACCTGCAAACTCACAATACGTTTGGAATTCTTTTCCCACAGCTTCAATGCTGCCATAACCAGCGTCCTGCTCTTTTACCCTCCACTGTTTTGTCTCTACCGCAGCTTTTTTTTCCTTATGTCTGCCATACAAGCTGCCCCCCTATGCGTCCTGCATGTTGCCTATCTTCTACGTTTTCCATCGAACACTGCAGCCTTCAACGTTGCCATTCCTCAACCCAATCCTGCCCTCACCGCAGCCTTCAAACCCTCCTTGCCCACCGTTCAACTCTCACGCAAACCTGCAAAAGAAAAAAGAAAAAAAACAACAAAATAATTCGATATTTTTAAGGTATTTCTTGTTAGTTCAGGTTCAGCTCACGTATTCCACTTCTCATTATTTTTAGGTGTTACGTTGGCCTTTTATTATTTCATGATTTTAAATTTGTATCTTTGGGTTTAGTTTTGTGTATATACTTCTTTTAGTTAGGGGTTAGTGTTTAGATATATATTGAATTTCATTTTTATTTTCTTTGTACTTAGGTTATATATGTATATATATATTTTTTTAGTTTAAAAATTTAGATTAGCTTTTGGTATTAGAATTAGATACTTTTAAGTTTAGCTTTGTTTTACTTTTTATTATAAAAAAAAAACAGTCATAAAAAATATAAAATATAAAATCAAATGTTTGAAAAAATAAAAAGATTTTTTATTTGTTCTTTTTTCAGCTTAACTTTTAAATTTTTTAAGTTTTTATTTAGTTTAGGACTTTAATTTTTATTTTTTTTTTTTTTAATAATTTTTAGTTTTAATTTTTTTTAAAATTGTAATATATTTATTTAATTTAGTTCAGTTTAGTGTCAATAATTTTAGTTTCATTTTAATTTCTTCTTAGTTTACTTTTGTTTTATTTTAAAATATATAAAAAATATATAAAAATTAAAATATTTTTAAAAAAAGCTTAGCAAAAGATTGAAAATTTCATATTTGATGTCTCTATGTTCCATTTCTCTATAGTTAAACGCACTTAATGTTTATTTTGAAGTTAGCTATGTGAAAGTGGTAACTGGTCAGCATTTAAGTTTCTTGGTTGTTTAAAGCATTTATTCTTTAGAAATTTAATTGCTAGATTATTGTTTAAAGCGTTATGCATTTATTGAATATCTTATATTTTGCTTATAAATGATTGTTAATCACGGAATTATAAAGTTCATATTTCTGCAGCTTTCGTTAAACAATCGTTTAATCATTAGATCCATAAGGCACTGGTCTATTAACTTAATAAAATCAAATAGGTGCTTGTTTTCCCTTGTGTCTCCCAACCTAACTGGTCCCCAGTTGGTCATTCATTGTCCCATAGGGTCTACCCCCCTTAGCCGCGGGAGACAGGCTTAAACGGAAAGATCGGGGATTAAGGTGACAGCCCCCGCTCTAAGCATTGTCCTGACAATCTGTGCGACAACATTTTTTGGCGTCGTTGTCGGGGATACTTTATTCTCGGTGTTTCAATGACTTTCATCATTCATCGTTCATCTTTCTATCATTTGTTTGAGCCGGCAACGCCAACATTTTTTGGTGTCGTTGCCGGTGAGAGTTTTTCTGTCCCTGGCGTTTCAACGACATTCATCTTCTCATCATTCTTTCATCTTTCTCATCTCTCATTTGAGCTAGCAGAGTCAACATTTTTTTGGCATTATTTGGATCTTTTCATCGCCTTATCTTTCGTCATATCAGCAGCTACACTTCAGTTCGTTTCTTGTTTGGGTGGCGACTCCATTTCTTTTCATTTATTTTTTCCCAGACAAGAAGCCTCCCTCATATCTGCTTGTTGGTTGCTTTTTGGATCCTAGAATTAGATTCATTCAAGTGGCGACTCCACATCTTTCATCTCTTGATTTTCTTGAGCAGAGATCTCTTTCTATCATCCATTTGGTCCCTCGTTATTCATCATGGATTATTCGTTTAAATTATGTCATTTTACTGATGACCTCCATAATATTCCGAAAGTGGCCATTTCTAAATTACCTTTGTTCTCAAGTGGTGATTCAGTCGTTGTTAAAAGGCATCTAGGCTTGTTTACTCGTATAATGATCATATATTGTAGACCCCCTCAGTATAATCATGAAGATGTCAAAATGCGTCTTTTTGTCCTTTGTTTAGAGGGTGATGCTTTGAATTGGTTTAATAATTGTCCTCAAGATTCTTTCACTTCTTTACAAGACATTGTCAATGCTTTTAAAGATAGATATGGTTATCCAAATAGCTCGCCTTGTGCCCCTAAAATTGTGCAACAGAATGAAAGTAATCTTATAAAAAGTCCAGTTGTCGGTGAAAGATTCCAAAACAATTCTTCATATCAGAATGTGTAATCCACCTGTACCATTGCAGATCAAATTCATGATAGTGGAAAAGCAGGGACAAATGACAATGAAAAGGAAGATCAAAAGCAAATTATAAAAGAACTAATATCGCTAGTAAAAAATATGGAGATCAATCAAACTAATTACGCCAATGATGTGAGAACTTTATGCACCCACCTAGAAAAACGTAATAGGGAGATGGAGTTCATGCAAAATCAACATGCTAAGGAAATTGAGGTCATGAAGATTAATCATGACACAGAAATTAGTTTTATGCAAAGCAAGTTATCAGACTTAGAGGAAAATATGACAACCATGAAAACTAATCATGATAGGGAAATTAATTCTATGCAAAACAAGTTATTAATTATGGATGAAGAAATGACTATCATGACGTTCGATCATAATAATCAATTGGCTACCATGCAAGCAAATCATAAGGAAGAGACAAACTCTATGCAGTATTGCTTGATGACCATAAAGGAAAAGAATGATAAAGTAATAAAATATATGGAAGAAAACCATGCCAGGGAAATCAGTGCTATGAAGGTTGAACACTCTAGTCAGATAGATGCCATTAAAATACAAGTTCAGAAAATTCAACAATGGTCAGAGGATGAAAGAAGCCAGGGAACGTCAATAAATCAGGGGCCTCCTTATCTGTTGCAACAGGCTCCATCTTATTATGAGGTCCTTTGTTCCATTGAAAAGTGGATAATTGAAGGTGACTTAGATAAAAGAAAAATTAATAATCAGATTCATCCACCAGTCATAGAAGATCAAGTTATAACTCATGGCACCTATGAGATTGATCCATCATCCTTTACAGGGCAGATGCAGAACGAAGAAAGACATGTCACGCATATCTTACATACTTTATCTAAGAGCTTTGAAGTAGAAAGTTCCACATCATCAGTGGTACAGCCTGCCAGGAAGAAAAAACGCAAAAGAAAGAGAACGAGAAGAAGATTTGATGCATCAGACGGTCGCGAGCAGCTTGATTTTCGGATAGGAAAAAGTCCTACCATATGCAAAATTGGACATGGTACATCCAACAAGCAGCGGACAGATTTGCCTGAAAGCAGGCAAATGCTTAGTATACACTATATTGAACACATCTGATGCCATGGGGCATCCTCTGTATTTCTAACCTTACTCATTTTTTCAGCGTTTTCATTTCTGTTTTAGGATTAGATTTTCTTTTCTAGATAGTTAATAAATGAAGAGCTTATATCTTTCATGTGCTTAATTTTATGTGATGATTTTTGGATGGACGCTACTTATATTTTGTTGTGTGTTGCGTGGATGCAGATTCTGGATTCTCACGTTCCTACAGTGCAGCAACATGTCCTCAAGTAGAGCCAGATGTTGACCACTACGTGTCAACTACCCATAGCAGTACACCCCCTTTTCTTCGCAAAAGGGATAGCATTTGATCAACGTGTTCATGCCATTCGACAGTCATCGTCAACCCGATCATATCGTTTTGTAAGCCCAGTGTGCATGTGTAAATTGTAAATAATCTTAGTAGATCTGAGTCATGTACGTAAATTGCCTAGGTGGACCTAATTTTCTAGTGATAATCTACGTTCCGGAAGGTTTTTTGTCTCACCGATCCATGATCGGCAGAGTTTTCCTTCAGCCTAACCCCAAAGTCGGAATGAATTTTGTCATAAGAATCTTAGAGGAATCCTAGTGTGTTAATCTGCTAGATTATATTTGGTCGCAGAACTGGGTGGTCTATGAGGGTCTATGTCAAATGGGTTTTCCCCCCTTGAGATGTAAAATTGTAAAAGTCATGATGTAAAGTGTCTTGAGGGTTAGAAAATGTTTTAGTCCCCTCATAGGTCCTAAGTCCTAAGTCCTAGGTCCTAAGCAATTTTCCAAAGCCTAAATTCGAGGATCCATTTAAAAATAAAAATTAGAAATTGAAAAAATAAAAAAAACAATAAAAATACAAGATATAATAATTAATTAAAAAAATAATAAAAATAAAATATTATTATTTAAAAAAATAAAAAAAATAAAATTAAATAATAATTAATAATAAGTCATTTTTAGGAAATTAAATGCAGAATTTTAATTTTTTAATATATTAAAATGCATTTAAAAATTCGACGGATGAGATTAAAAGAAATCTTGATCCTCATCGATGGTCGAGATTAGTTTGGCATGGATCACTCGAACTAGCCGTTGAAAATTTTTCCTTTAAATAGGGTGCTAGGGGTCATTTGAGATCAGATTGGATCTGAGAGTCTGGTGCTAAAGAAAGCTCTCTTGTATTCATTTTTTGTGCAATAAAGAAAGACTTTGGGGTTAAAAATCTTGCTGGGGTTACTCTTCTGGAAATACTGTAAGATCTTTTATTTTTTTCTGCATAATTTTATTTTCAGTCATCGATAATAGCTTGGTGAAGATTGATTCAGGCACAGGTATCTTGTCTGATCTCTGGGGTTTGAATGATAGTTTAAGATTCTGAAATATAATGGCAGGTATCTCCATTTGATCTGGATTTCACTATTGTTTTTCCCCTCTATGTTAATGGTTGATTTTAAGCTATGCAGGAAATCTTAGTTTACCGAGCGTTAGGGGAAGTCCTCAGCTAAACCAGCCAACTCCCGGATTGTGTTTTCTTAAAGAGCCCAGCTAGTTTTTAATCCCAGGCTTATCATCTGAATTTTTTTTTTATGAATGCATGCAGGGTTTTCTGATTTATCTCACATTAAAATTAGATTTTGATAATATTACTGTCATTATTGACAAATCTGGCTGCTTAAGAGTCGAAAATCTGTAAATGTTGTAATTATTTAGCTGATTTAGGGTTTTCAGTTTTGTTTTCTGAACATATTATTTTGGGGTTTTTTTTTTTTTTTTTTTGCCATTGCAGGTTGCAGGATTTCTGAAGATTTCCGAGGGTTTGATCAGAGTTATTTGTTGTTCAGGGTTTTATTTTCTGTTGCAGAAAAAATAAAAAATAAATAAATAAATAAAAATAAAAATTGAAATATTTTTTTTAGGCAGGCTGGATTGTTGCCATACCTCCTGTGTGAATCCATTTTTTCTGATTATGCTGGCCATTCCAGCATCCACGCAGCCAACCATACGTACATCGCTATCCACGTAATCATTTTTTTCCTCACGCAGCCTCATCGCTGCCATAACCAGCGTGCTTTTCTGCAACCTCCATTTCCTCCAGTGTTCTGCTTTCCTTGCCCCAACACACCATCCCTCTGTTGCAAACTTCATCACATTTGGTCCGACACACAGTCTCTTCTCCCATCCATGCAGGTTTCTTCCCATCAATCACCGGCCTATCCTTCCACCTACATACTGCCATACCTCTGCCCATTTTCGACTTTCCTTCTGCCCACGCAGCTCTAGCTCTCATCATCGCTCCACGCAATCATTGTTTTCCTCAAAGCGCAGACTGAAAACCTACAAGAAAATTCCCTTGAGCCTCGAGACTACTGTCGAAGTTTTCAAGCTGCCAGGTCTGCGTTCCTCCCTCAGCCATCACCTGTACGCACACCAAAACAGTAAGGTTTCGATTTTTTTTCTGTCCAAGATTAACATAGTTAGAACGCATTTGTTTTTTTAGGTTAACGTATCTTTTTTTTTAATGAAATGTGTGTTCACATATAAAAACCAAAAAAAAAAAAAAAAAAAAAATTGGAATTTCTTTTGAATACGGGCTAGGATTGTAATTATTTTTATTTTCGTTGGTTTAGCTTTAAGATAGATCGTATAATTTTTGTTATGGTTAAGTTAGCATATTTAGATTTTATGAGAATTTTTTTTAAAGTAGCATATTTCCCCTTTTTTATTTTAGTCTCAGTTAAAAATTAAAATCTTTAATTTTGGTATTATACTTGCTTTAGCCTAGTTTAAGTTTTAAAAATTTATTAAATTTTAAGTTTTGTTTAACATTAGATTTTTTTTAAATAGATTTAACTTTGTTTGAAGATAGATTTAAATAATAATAAAATCATAAAAAAAGGTTTTGGATTTCAGGTTTTAGATTTAAAGTTTTTTAGATTTTATATATATTGTGTACATAGATTAAATGTTAGCTTAGATTTCCCGGATGTGGGTGCTTAGCATGGTCATAACGCCGATGCGACGGGGGTGGAAAGAGAACGACTACCACCTGCCAACCCTGTACAGCGCAGATACGAACCAGGTGATGAATGAATATCGGTATGTGGGCATTGATGAGGTTAAAGGAATTATCGCAAGCAATCCTGAATTCGCATTACCTCCGCACGCACTGAGATGTTCGGACTCTCGGCTCTCATGAATGCTAGAGTTATGGTGGACGAGTCTCGAGGCAGGGGAGGGGGTAATAATACCAGCCTCCACCATGGGTTTGATCTGGTGAAGTTTTTTTTATGTTGGGTTTGGAGGTAATGAAGCTAGGCTCTTGCTCTGTTAATCCGGAGAAGCCACCTCAATCTGTTTCTTGGATGCTCTCTGCTACTTTGGGTTCTCGTCAGTTTGTTTACTTGGCCAGCCTGCGCCCTGCTTCTCTGGTAGCTCGACCTGGTGTTCAAAAAGGGGTCGTTGCTGCTGTTGACATGCCTCGGCTCCGTCAAAGGATGATTAGCCGATGAGGTACCTCTCAGATGGCACCCTCCAGCCCTTCATCCTTCCCTCCCTCCAGTGACTTCATTTCTCGCAGGAGAGGACACATTTTGAGGCCTAGTCAAGTCCTTGAGCCCAATTCTCTTGGCTCCTTGTCCTCGCCCTCTTTCGGCTCTGCAATCTTCTCGTTTAACAACACTTTGAACTGTCCCAGGATCACTGCTCATGTCTCGGTGCTCTTCTGCGAAGAAGCACAGGAAGAGGGAGAGACCAGCTCTCCTCAGGAGGACCCACGCTCAATTGCTATGCTGAATCATGGTTCTCCACGAGCGATGGCGATCCCAGCGAGCAATGTTAATGATGCGAGGCTGGAGCCAACTACCCCGGGTTCAAATGTGAGTAATGTCAATTCTGCAGTGTTGAAGCCAGCATCCCTAGATTCGAATGTGCATGAGGATGTTCAAGCTCAGGACCGGTATGACGTGGGATGGTGGAGAATCATGGAGGAGCCCCCAAACGCCTGATTCTCGCTCAGCAGCTCTGTATCAGGTTATGCGGCCCAGTATAGAGGGATTTTTGCTTCAGTTGAAATGTTTTGTAATAGTGGTTATGTCAAGGTTCAATTTGCATGTTTTTTTGGAAATGCATGTAAGATGGAACTGCAACCTCTCTGTCTATGCTAGTAAGGATCCCCTGCGTGGGACAGCAAACTTTATGTCTAGTCCAAATTCTCAGTCTAGTTCAAACTCTCTGTCTTGGACAATTTTCAGTTTCAAACTGTCTCTCCTTCTGGGCAGTTGTTTCTTACGACAGTCATGATGTAACTTTATACTTTTTATGTGAATAATAGAATAGTCTTACTTAGAAAAAATAAATAAATAAATATGTTAGCTTAGATTTAGACTAGAGTTAAGTTTTATTTTAGAATTTAGATTGAGTTTTCATTTTTGTTATAGTTTACTTTAATTTTATTTTACTTTAGAATAAATCAAAAAATCAAATTAAGAAAAAATAAAAAAATTCATAAAAGATAAAAAAGTTCTTTTTTTATTTTGTTAGTTTTTTTTTAAGATTGGATTTTATTTAAGATTTTAAGTTTGTTTCATTTTAAATTAAAAAAAATTATTAAAATATAAAATAATAATAAATAAATAATATATCTATCTATAATATATATATATATATATATATATAGTCAATAGTTAAAAAAAAAAAAAAAAAAAAAAGAATTTTTTAAGATATTAGTTTTAAGCTTTATTTAGTTTAGTCTAGTTTTGTTTTTATTTCTTAGAAATATATATATATTTAAAAAAAAAAAAAAAAAAAAAAAAAAAAAAAAAATTGAAAAGCTTAACTAAAAAATTGAAAATTCATTTTTGATGTCACTATGTTCTATTTCGCTATAGTTAAATGCACTTAATGTTTATTTTGAAGTTAGCTATGTGAAAATGGTAATTGGTCAGCATTTAAATTTTATGATCATTTAAAGAGTTTAATTTTTCTTGAATTTTAATTGTTGGATCATCATTAAGGCGTTGTGCATTTGTTGAAAATCTTACATCGCTTGGGTTATTTGATGATAAATGATTGTTCTATATGGTTTATATTTCTGCAATATTCAATAAATAATCATTTAATCATTAGCTCCTTAAGGCACTGGTCTATTAACTTAATAAAATCAATTAAGTGCTTGTTTCCCCTCGTGTCTCCCAACCCAACTGGTCCACAGTTGGTAATCCATTGCCTCATAGGGTCTACCCCCCTTAGCCGCGAGAGACAGGCTTAAACGGAGAGATCGGGGATCAGGGTGACAGCCCCCGGTCTGAGCGTTGTCATGACAATCTGTGCAACAATAGTGTCCAAAGCATGTTCGGGAGGTAGTTGGCAATCAAATTTGGTTGCAAAGGATCAAGGTGGCGTGGGAAGGCTTAGCAAGCTTTCTCAGAGCAAATGAGCAAAAAGGGTGAAAATGAGTGTCTTTGGCTTTTTAACTGGCAACAGTTAGAATTTGGCGCAGAATTTCATAATGAACAGTGGGTGGTTTCGGTTTTTGGCGGGGAGGTGGTTTTGGGGGCCATCACACCAATTTTCGTAGTCGAATGGTATTTCCCCGAGATCATGTGAGTTCACCTAGTGCTGCCACGTAACCGAAGAGGGCCCGAGCAAAACCGTGAATCTCACGTTCTCTCGGGCTAGAAAAGTTAGGCAAGGGAACCAGCAGGATATGGATGCGCGCCATCAGATCTGGGGCTGCAAGATCTAACGACTATCACACAATGGAGATGCACGGAGGGAACTCGGGCGAAGATTTGCAGGGCCCAGTGGATTAATTACAACTAATTTGTAATTATTTAATGAATAAATGGGGATTAAACATAAGTGGGTTTAATACAGTAGGACCAAGGTTAAATGCAGCGGGGTTTTTTAACCGTACTAGCGTGGTAGGTTAAATGGGTTTATGTCAGGAAAATGTGAATTACGGAGAGTTAATTAAATAATGTGGAGGGGGGGAATAAAACTTAGGAAAAGGGGGGTTTTATGGGGTTTTTAGGAAAAATAGGGAAATTAACAAAGGGAAAATGATTTTTTCAAAGGGGAATGGGTTTCACACTAGGGAAAAGGGGTTTTGAGTTGGGAAATGACTTTTGGAAGGTAATTTACTAGGGAAATGTGTGAAACCAAGGGGCAAGGATCAAAATGAAGGGAAAAGGGTATTTTAATAAGAAATGATGGGATAATGGGGAAATTAGTAAGTATGTAGTGGCGGATGAAATGAAAGGAGGGGAAGTTAATTAAATCAGCTTGTGAACATCCTTTCACTTTCATAATTGTTCTTGCATGCTGAAACATATGATTAAGCATGATAAATGTGCTTATGCTTCAACCAGCTTTGTACTTCTGCAACCTTTCTTCTACTTACCCTTTACTTACCCTAACATTTTTTCTTCACTTTAGTGGGTGAATTTAAGCTAGCAAATCCTTTCTATTCTTTTTCTTTTGAAAAGTAAACTATCTAATTCTAACCTTATATCTTCCAATGACTCAAATAAGCTTACGAGCACATTTTATTTCTCTACTTAACTATTGATCTGCCAAGGTTAAACAGTTTGTCTAGATCTTTATTCTCTATCTATAAACATGAAATTTAAAGCATGAACTAGTCAAGATTAAACAATTTGACTATCATGGGTTGTGACATTTATGGCAAGCTGCACACAACCATTATTTTGCATAGTAAAGTAAAAAGTAGTGGCACTTAGACTTGCACACTTTCATGATCTATTTTTGTTTGGGGTTTATATTTTTTCACTTTTTTTATCTTTTCTTATTCTTTTTGTCCTTTGATATTTCTTTTAGGACATACCCTCTTTTCATTTTTTAATTTTTAATATGGAAAACATTTTGCAGAAAGCAAAAGTATGTACAATATTACAAGATCAACCATAGCCAATTCAAAATTATGAATCATATTAATATAGGACCCTAACAACATCTACCCAACCAACAAGCTTTTAATGGTTTCCTATTCAGTCTTGATCCCTCCCATCATGGAGAAACTCCCTCTCTTTGTGGAATCCAAATCCCGACATTAGTGGATCTCATCCCTTGGAAAATGGAACCCAAACTTCCCACTCTTGTCCTATAAAGCTAACCCAGGCCTGAGGATTAAGGATGTCGGAAGTAGGCTTATGTTGCAGGAATAAGGTTGGAAGGCTATTCATTCAAGGAGAGGGTTGGAGATTGTGGGAAGGATTTTCAACATCAAGGCTTCATGATCGCTTTCAGGACATAGTGGAGAAGCTATGGGAAGAGAGGGGGAGGATCTCTAAATAATCGAGGAGGAGATAATGGTCGAAATCTTTGAAGGGGACTTCATCAATCATTTCATTTAAACGATAAGTGGCCTCTATAATTGTATTTGTTTTAGTCATTCATAGTCTAGAGAAAGGTAGCAGTTCCTGGTTGTTTGTTACTAGGTTCCTCTAGAGTCTAGGGAGATCGCACTTGTCTGCAAGAGTGATAATTTGGCATAACAAGCATGCCCTTGCTGCATTTTTGCAAACTCCATCAAAACTAACCTAGTTTTGACTTGTTGAGTAAAAAGACAAAATTTAAACCTCAGCAACATCCTCCTAGTGAAGATTTACCTTTGTGATGGCCTCTTCTAGTATATCTAACTTGCCCTTCTTCCTTTTTCTTTCAGACTTCTTAGCCTCAATAGGCTACTACTTCACTATTATGAGTCTCCTCTTCAAAACCAAGTTCTGGATATACAAACTTATCACTTGCCTATGCATTGGAAAGGTCCACTTCAACTTGTATTTAGCTTTTTCAAGGACAGGTTCAACAACTTCTAACTATTTAAACAAATTTAGTTTATCCCTCTAATATTTTTCTGCTAGCCAATCTACCTGCTACTAAACTCCTTCAAGTTGTTCCAAAAAAATTTCAAATTCCTTCTGCTCATCAAATACCATTTTCTATTTTGGTTGGATAGTCTCCTCCATTTGCATTTTCATTTTGGCAGCAGACCTAGTCCTAGGTCTCCTTGAATGCTCAAGTCACTTGCACATTTTCAACATCTATGATTTGCTTTCTTTTGTCCTTAATAGCATGTACCAATGCTTTCTTTGATGTTTCTTGTTCACTAGGTTGGGTAGTTTCCTGTGATACTTTATGCCTTAGCTATCTATTTTCTTGCTACAAATAGGATACTGTTAGGTGATCTTTGTCCAACTGGTCTTGCAGGTCTTTGATTTTTTTATCCCTTTCATCAACTTCCATTACTCCAAGTGCACTTTCTTATATTTCAATAGCTTGAAAAGGTGAAGAATCCATAGGCAATCTTTTGGTTGAAGCTCTTGTTCTCGATCCCCTTGCCACCTTTTCTACCTCAGGTGAGAAGTGGAGTTTTTTGGCAATTCTTTTGTCAAATAATTTGCTTTTAGTCAAAGGATTTTTTACTGAACTGGTTGCTATAGGTGAAGCCCCTTTGATTGAAACTTATGGGGTGTTTTTCTTAGTGTTTTGGTTGCCAGAAGGTTGTGTCATCAACCCTCAAGAGATAAAAAAGTTATGCCATGACTGCTCTTTCTTGTGAATTTCCTTTACCACCAGTAGTTTAATTAATGAGAAATGAAATAAATTGGGTTCAATAGGACTCCCTTTGTCTTGAACTCTATCATCCATTTTGCGAAGACTCCTAAAATTAGTAAGGAAGATTCAAAGGTTTTTTACTTGTAAAATGCATTAGGAGTCTTATATGATACTGGTAAAATTTACTAAAGCCCCCTTCACATGTGAAATACCTTTGAATTACCTCCAACCATTTACTATGGTGGTCCAATAGATATCTCCTTGAAACAACAAACCCATACCCCTCTTGGTATTGTGGTTTTAGAAAATCTTTGAAAGAAATTAAATCTGACTCCATACCCTTAAACCATTCATCACCATTTAAAGGGATCTCGGTGGCCTCAGATATTGATTGGGCTATGATTGGAAAAGTAAGTGCTCCAACCTATGCCTGCAATCCATCAAAACCCTTGGGAAGTTCCTTAGTCACTTGCAAATTGTACCCCTGAATCTTTTCACAAAACCTTATACACCCCATCTGCTCAAAAGCCACTTTGATGGTTGGGTCTGCATTAATGACTGTGATATCTTATGGCTCAAAACGGAAAATAGAACCCCCCTTATGCTTCTTCTCTTTTGGACATGACATGTTTTTGTTTTTGCAGTAGTGAATAGTCAAGGGTTTTGAAACAACTTGTTTTATGCAACAATGGAGTGGTGATATTTTCAAAAAAAAACTCTGATGATGACAAAGAGGAAACAAGCTTTACACAAAAACTAATGAATGTTGACTTTCTCAAAAAAACCCTAAAGATTTGAAAATTTACAATAGCTGATAGAGAATTGAAAGGGACAATAGTAACACTTTGTGAAAACACAGCGTTCTAGGCAATTGAGTTTGAAAAAAGCATAACAACTGAGTGAGGGGCTTAAAATAATTTTCAGCACATTGGAAAATCTATATGGAATCTCTACAAGGAAAAATGTGGTTTTGGCAACGAAGAAAAGAGAAGGATGAAGATTGTGTGGTATCGCAACGGTTAGGATAAAACGCAACAAATTACCAAAAACACAACGATTATGAATTGGCTTTCTTTGTTGGTTTTAAACAGCTTTTTCGCCTTGTGCATGCAAATTACAATTTCTCACAGTTAAGGAACACATAGTGATTCAATTTTTCACATGAGAAGAAAGATTGGACCTCAGATTGAGAAGTGAGATAAAACTATGTGGAAACGCAAGAAGGAGAAAATGCAACGACAATAGAAATGCAATGACTTCAAAAAATGCAACGATTATTAAATTTGTTATCTTGCATGCTTCATACCACTTTTTCTAGCTTGCACATACAATTTGGGAATTCATGCAACATTAAGGAACAATGATAAACTTAGATTTTCACCTATGAGGATAATTGACCAACGGTTTGTGAGTGATGTAGTGTTGTGTGGAAACATAGTGTCCTTGGCTCCTTTACACAGAAAATCAACACGGGCACGCCACGGCTCCCAATGGAAATGAAGAATAACAAAGCGATTGTTGGGCGCAACCCAACTTGATCCAAATTTTGGGTCAAAGACTCCACATTTTGAGGAGCGGAGCGCGTGGATATGGCGAAGTTTTATTCATCGCGCAGTGTTTAGGGTCTTTGGGGTGGGACAAAAGCCCCTTATTTTGTAATGGGTTTCGGGTATTAGTCATGGTTTTATTGAATCTGTGGTATATGCACCATGCTTTTTGTAATGATGTAATGTATATAAGGATATGTAATACTTTGTAATAGAATCATGTCATGATAGAAGATCATAAGTGAATTATATTCTCTGTCTTGAGTCTGTATTTTGGGAAGGATCTGCAGTTGAGTGCGCAGAGGCCTCGAAGAGTCTGCAGCTGAGAGCACAGACCACCTGCAGCTGAGTGCGCAGGTTAGGAAAGAGCATGTATTAAAGATCATTATTAGTAAAGAACAAGTTTTGGCGAAATATTGGGTATATTTCTGTGTTCATTCTCTATTGTTGTTATTATCGTTATGCATGCTTTTTACTGAATTGCACGAAAAAATAAACGTTATATTGTTTTACATTATTTGATGTGATGAGGGTAATTATGTACATGAAGTTGTAGGAAGGTAGAAAACATAAGTAAATACACGAACGCAATAGTGTGCATATCCCTCTGGTTGGGGAAACCTGGTTCTGTAGCTTCCCATAATCGCTTCGGGTAAGAATATGATCTGCTTGCAAGTCGTTGCCGAAAGGGCTAGCAGTTGAGGGTTTTGTTGGTGCACAACACACTCTGAACCTGGGTCAATCCCCCTTAAACAAACAAATGGTTTCATTGCCAAGACCAGGATCTTCTTAAGGGATATGTTTTGGCGCCCACCGAAGAAAGAAATCCAAGGGTGGGTTGAACAGAAAGATAGAGAATTTTCAGAAAAAGAGAATAGAATCCCTCGATTATCAACTGAAGAATGGTTGTAGAAATATATATTCGAAGAACAATAAGAAATATTATTTGGTTCATTCCACATTGAATTGTATGATTGGGTATCTAAGTTGACCGAGCATAAGACTTGTTTCAAGAACGACGAATCTAAGGAGTGGAATCCTGAATTGATACGGTGACTTAAGAACATTCGTAACAGTATCTTTAGGGCTGTTGATTTCAGGATCGATAGAATTTTGGGAGGATTTATCACTGAGTTCATGATAGACATGATTGTGTCCTATAGTGAAGTTGAACGAATATTTTCAAAGGACCACAAGGTAAGTTCTTAAGATCTTTTAATCTTCGGATTAAGATGTTATTGTGTGAAAAACGGATTCTCTGAATGCAGTCAAATTAATGTTTGGGTGAAGAGGAAACAAGCCTGAACCAAGATCTATGTGAAGTGGAAAACGATATAGAACAGATCGGAAGAATTTTATTGAAACTAACTATAGCCCCTTATTAGGAGGATCTAAGAGTGAAGAAGAAAGAAGTAACCCTATGACCCCGCAATATTCCCCAGCCCATCCTGAAGGCGCGTCAAAGTCAGGAGCTAAGAATAATCATGGCATCTTTGGGATTCCCCATCCATCCACCCCCCTTACACCCCATCCCCCTCCCCATAATTCCCCTACACCCCACCCCTTCCCCTCCACCTAGCCCCCAAGAAGGAGAATGGTCGATGACATTAAGTTGCCTATTTTAAAGGACTAGGATTAGAGGATCCTAACTAGTTTTGGTTTTTAGTTGATGCAGTATGGATAGCAAGACAGATCATTAATGATGATGTAAAGAAGGTGTAACTCATCACGTCATTGTGAGAAAGAGCATTGATCTAGTATATGAAATACTTTGTGAGTAACCCGACTGCTTCATTGGATGAAATTAAGAAAGCATTTGTATCAAAATTCAAGAAACTGAAATCAAAATCACACTGTATCACAGAGCTAAAAGAAATCAAATAGACAATGATTGAATCGGTGTGGGAGTTTGATCAATGATTCAAGGTGTTGATGGGTCAAGTAAGCTTTGATGTACTGCCACAACAGCATAAATAATAGTTCAAAGCCATTCTACTACCACATATTAGGTTACCTTTGACACAATAGAAGATCGTGACCCAAGCTGAAGCACTGGAGATTGCAATGAAGCTAGAAGCTTCGTCGATTGGAGATACTCATGCAGGAGTACAACAGATACAAATTCAGCTAGCCAATTTGACCTTGGAATTATAGGATCTCAAGAAAGGTAAAGGGACCAGATCAGAAGTATGGGGTACAAAATGAAAAGTAGGTGGTCATTATAAGGATTAATGCCTTGTGTTCAGAGATTATATTGCAAGTGGAGCACCTAATCTAGTAAAGACAGGTTTGTGGTGCAAGATTTGTAGAATGAGAGGCCAACATCGCTCTCAAGACTGGTACCTATTACAAAAGTATGTACAAACCCTGAAGCAGTTGTTTTGGAACTTTTGTAGATCAATAGGCCATTATGAGAAAAATTGTCAAAGTTATGACTTAATGATGGAGTGCACTGTTGATAGTTATAGATTGCAAGTTGAAGGAAATACACACGAGGAGCAAGCCAGCACGCTAGTCAAGGAGGATTTTCAAGGATGAAGACGAGGATGAAATGTTGGTCTAAGACATGGCCAGATTATATGTTACAAATGTGGACAGGCCGGACACTTCACAAGAGACTGTCAGGACCCTACGATAAGCTGAAGTTACTGTAAATATTTTGATCATGTGATAGAAGAATGCCCCATCCTTATAGCAAAGGTGCAAGAGAAAAGAAACCAGCAACCTATAATGAATATTCAAATGATGACAATTGAGCCAAGGGAAGATCAACCACGCATCGGCATTGTTGTTAGTCTAATTTATGGAGTTGAATTAGAGCATCCGTTTTAATATCAATCCGGGTTGGTAAACTTAGAAGCACACCAAGGTATATGGACCTTAGATTTAACTAGTGTAGGAAGTATTTGTTTAGATGAAAATAATGGAAATGCATATTACAAATATAAAATATTGATTGTAAAGCAAGCATAGAAATTCTGATCTATAAGCATGAACAAGTGAATAGTGATTTTATTTGAATCATAGTCAACAAGGAAAAGGCTCTTGTCTTAGAGATCCTAATTGTCCTTCCTTTTGATTTCTTTTTCAACAAAATCAACACCATAAAGCATAAAACCTGATTTAAGAAAGCAACTGATTTAAGAAAGAAAGAAAGGATGAATTCATAGATAGAGATTCTAGTCCAATTCTTAGTTCACAAGGAAGAGGCTCCAATTGGGAGACCTGGGTTCTCCTTCCTTATTCAAAATAGTCACTGAAAGGAGATCAATTCCAAAATCTGAATGGTCATGACATGCTAATAAGTTTATACAAAAAACTATTCACAAGGGATTATACAGGAAACTAAAAAGCTAACTTATTCACAATTCTGCACATTTATTCACAAAATAGTGTACTTAGCTCAGTATGGGGACCCTCCACCTTTGCCTGGTACACTCTAAAACAATCATCTATAGAAATTCACCATTCACAACAATGATCCACTAGAAATATGAAGCAAGTCTTCAATTATATTTAAAAAGATAACAATCACAATGATAATAATGTGTCCATAGTTTCTCAGTAGTTATGATTAAATAGGCTAAGAATGTAACAGAATCAACTATAATGGATGTAACAATCAACAATATTCCATCTAATAGGGTCGAACTCATCCGTTTGTTGCACAAAATATGGGAATATTCCACAAAATCACAAAACTGCCCATAAATCAGGGGATTTTCTGAGTGACTGGTCAAGTTTGACCAACTTTGACTGACCCTGTTTTGACTCATTTGGAGTGTGCAAATAGGAGATTTTCCATCCTTGGTTTTGGTACTTCTCGAATCTACCTTCAGTTTATTCCTAGGTGTCCTACACATACGAATTCAATGGAGCCATTACAAGAAATTTTGTTTCTACTAAAAACAATTTTTAATGCTCAATTTTTACTAAAAATTCTAAAAAATTAAAAGACATGATTATTTTAACTTAATATGAAAAAAGAGGCAAAAATATGACAAATATGATCATCTTATGATTGTAATGGATGGTAAAAGGTGGAATATGTATGGTCAAAAAGGTTCAAAACTGAGGGCTCACATTTCCCCCTTGCTAATCCACAAACATGTCCTCATGCTTGTCTTTGTCTTTTGGATCTCCTGTCTCTGCATGTTAATCTCCCTGTTGTTCTACATGTGGATCTACCTCATGATGTAGAAGCCTCTCTCTGAGTTGCTTGTAAAAGTATATCAACACCTTCTTTCCCTTTTTCTTCTTCTTTGTAAATTGCAATTTTTACATTTTGCTTCTCGTATTTGTATTGTCAATGTTTCTTCTCTTTTAGCCACGTGTATGCTTGTTTCGAAATGAAGATGTTTTGTGTTCCCAATTTCTTCATTTTCTTCTTCAACCTCTTATTCTCTTTAACAGCCTTGTTGTTTTTCTCCTTGTGCATTTCATTTTCCTTTTTGAGATGTCTCTCCATGACTTCAATTACTTGGAGCTTTGTGTTTAATTCTTTCATCTTCTTGGCATTTTCTTCATCATGAACCTCTTCAAAAACCCCTTTGATATTATTTGCATTTTCTTCTTTGTGACTCTCTAATGGTACACCATAAACCCCTTTTACTTCACACCAAGAATATTTTTTCAGTTCCCAAAGTTTTTTTTGTGCTTCCCTCTCTAACTTTTCAATAATCTCGTGATGTGATTATTGAGGTGTACTAAGAGGAAATCCTTCCAGAATTTGTATATCAATGTCTTGGTCTTCCTTAAAAGGCTCCTCTATCATCTTTTTCCTTTAATTACATGGGAAAGATATGAAATATCTCTCTTTGTCAATGCTTATGCCTTCTTGCTTCTTCCTGGATCTAGTTCTTGGGTATAATGGTGACTGCATAATATCTCTAGAAAGATGCAATTGTTCAAGGGATTCCTCATTTCCAACTGACTCTTGTCCCTTCTGAAATTCCACAAAGTGATTCTTTTCCAAGAATTTTTCCCATGTCTCTCCTCTATTTTTCAATTGATACTCAATAAGGATCTTAATTAACCCTTGGTGGTAATAACTAACCTCTTTATTTTCTGTTTTGCTTCTCACCCCTTCAATCATTTTTAATAAACTCTTGGAAACGAAATAAGGGAGATTTAGTTTATTATCACCTTTTATGTACTAGAGAAGCTTAATATGATATAGATGCACTATGTTATACCTCCGATCATAAGTAAAATACTTATGAATGATGAGGACCAACTCAGCCCATGGCTCTTAAAACTATTCCCTTGGAATTCCTTTTGATTTGTCAAATGCACCCTTCCTTGGCTTTTCCAGAAAATAATTCCATCCATTTTCCTTGAAGTGTTGTCCCTTATGGTATTTTTCTCCTATCATTGGTAAGTTTGTAGCTTGAGCAAAATACTCCTGTGTAATTGGGATGGTAATATCTCCTACAGGGGTTTTTTCATTATCATAATTGGATACAAACATCTTTGGCACTTTAGCATTGTAACCATCAAATTGCATGAGAAAATCTAATAACCCTGCTTGATAAAGTTTTTCTAGTGATTTCCTTCGTATCGGGACCCCTCCCGTCAGTGAAAATTCGTAAAGAGCAGAGAGCTTTAGTTGAGGTGACAGTGAGTTATTGCTCCATTGTTGCCACTTGACCTAGTAGTTGCTCTATAGGAACCCCTGCTAGTTTGAGCGGTAACAAGACTCTTGTAGAACTACGTCGTAGTTGTCTAGGCCTGAAGCAGTTGAGAGGGAGGCTTGAAGGGAAGTTTAGGGCAGTGGTTGACTTGCTAGATTAGGCCAAATATTTGACATAAGTTTGGGACATATTTTGTGCATAATTTTGGTGTGTTTGTACTTTGTTCTGGACCACAGGGATAGCTGGAAATACAGATGTGTGTGGAGATCCAGTAAGAGAGTTGAGAGACTTAGTGAGGGGTATCTAACCGAGAAGCAACCTATAAATAAGTTAGCACATGTGGATAGAAGCTGTAACCCTTGGAAAGGAAACTCATTCTCTTTGTTGTAGCAAGAAGACTATCGTAGGGTGCCTTGTGTATTATTCCAAGGCCTATAACAATGTTAAGGAAGGGATTGAAGGGCAACGAAGGGGGACAGGTGCTTGTACAAGGGAAACATAGTGATTAGAGGTCTTTTGTATCATTTTAGAGGGTTGTAACAGAGTTATGGATGCCCTAACCAGTGATAGGAAGCTACAACAATATGCACAAATCCCTAGGCAAGGAGGCAACAACAGTATATTGCATATGTCTTCTTGATTAATGGTTGGATGTTAGGTGGATGAGATCCTAGAAGAGGATAAAGTTGGATCATCCTAAGAGCAAGTTCATCAACAATAGTTGCATGTGTCAAGAAGGGCAGCAGATGATTGCAGGACAATTGGTCATCTTCTTGAGTTGATGGGTTGTTAGTGGATGAGAATTCCTAAGAGAGGAATTGGCATTGGACACTCATGGTCTATTGGAGGGTGGCATGAGAGTGGACCAAGTTGGATCCCTAAGTTCAATGACCTTGATGGACTAAGGTGGTTGCTGGGAGTGGCATATTTGGAGTAACCTAAAGAACAACTTGGAAGGATTGTAGAGGCTTGCTTCAAGCCAAAAGAAACAAGTCACTTAAAGGAATAAGGGATTGTTAGATGTAGTAGAAGGAGAGCTCATAGGTCTGATCAACCAGGAGTAGTTTGAGTAGCCCTAGACTTGCCTTGTGGAGAATGAAATCTATAACATAAGTTGGGCAGTCCTCCTAGCATGTGTTCATTATTGTTGAAGGACTTCTAACAGTGATAGGTGGAAACCCTCCATGCCCTATGTTAGTCTTCATTGGAGCAGCACATAAAGAATATAGTGGGTTGAAGTCCCTGAGTAGCTGAGGAGTAGCAATGGTAGTTGAGAGTTGTTCACAAACGGAGTTGTGAATAACTTGACAAGAATCTTGATGTGTTGATGCGTTGAAGGACTAATGGTCAACAAGACAGCAGGTGGAGCTGAGTTTAGTGAACTAATAGAGTTGGGTCATTGATAGAGGCAGATTGGAGTTGTTGCAGATTGGGAGTTGAAGCACTCAGCAAGTGTGTTTAGGGTATGATCAAGAGGAGCTGAGAGAACACGCTACATCAACAAGATGGTCAGTGTATCTTGATCAAGGTAGATTGGTGGTCATCATGACAGACACCAAGCCCTAGTTGTTGTTGTCTTGTATCAGTGGATGTATGAGGGCCATTATCCCTAGTACAGGAGCCCTAGACTATTGTATTATCAATTTGAATAATATAACGAAGTTGGGTTGTTGTATAAGGTGTCTAGATCATAGAGCACAGGGTTCAGCTGAAGACATGGAGATGTGGTCTCAATAGGCTACATGGTGAGATGGGTAGGAGTTATGGTGGATTGGTGTTGAACCTGGTGCACTACAATTCGTTGTGTGGCGGTTTGCAGATCGTGGACTTCCTATGTCTTGTAAAGGATCATCGGGACAACTTGAAAATTGCTTTGGCATGGACAAGAATGGTTTTATCGAGATTTCTTCATGTGATGGACTACAGATTGGCGGGCTATTTTATTCATTGGATCATGATATTGCACATCCAAGATTGGAGGGATTTGTACAAGTTGTGTTTGATCCAGGAGGATGAGTGCTTGCAAGAGTGGGATGTGGGGATGATGTTATATGTTCAACCGCAACTCAAACTAACCTTGTAGAACACGAGATCAGTGACAAGTTGAGCCAGTGAAGATTGTGTAGACTCAAAGCGAGTCTAGCTTTAGAGGGAGAATCCCTATAGAAGTTTTATGCCTTCAAGTTCAAATGAGATGAGATAGAGGCACTACCGAGATTGCAGGGTTCATTCTACAAAGTATTCTAAAGTGATGGATGTCAGATGGGCTAGTGTCATCAGATGATGATGGAGACTTCCTAGTGTTGGAATTACTTCCCTCACTAAGAGGGAGTGTTGAGATTTGTAGCTTGGGAGGTACTCCAAGCCCTAGGATTCAAGGGTTTGGAGGAAGAAGCTCCAAAAGTGACCTTGTGGGCTTAGAAGCCAAGCATGTGGACTTTGCACCCAAGAATGTGGGTGTGAAATCATGATGAGATTTGATGATGTGAGTGATGGAGATGATAGAGGACCTTGAGAGAAACTAGAGGCAATGAAAATCATCGAAATCGGAGTTGTAGAACATGAGATATTAATTTTTAAAGTTTATATGTGGGTTTGTGCACCATAAAACAAGTTTGCCTTGTTGTTGGAGAGCCCAAGAGTGGGCTAGACGTTGCACATGAGAAAATTATAAAAGTAGGTCGAGTGGGAGGTTACTCCACAAATCCTAGGAGCATCACTCATCAAGATACTGCTGAAATTAGAGTGTGGATCTGAGTCAAGGGTTAAGAGGAAAGGAGGATGAGCTTTTGGAGAGGATTTATCTCTATTTAGGGTGTAGACTTCTTACAGAACTAGGTCGTAGATGTCTAGTCCTAAAGTATCCAAGAGGGAGGCTTAAAAAGGTAGTTTAGGGTATCTTTTGACTTTCCAGATCAGGCTGCAGATCTAAGGTAAGTTTGGGATTGATTTTGTGCATAATTGTGGTGTGTTTGTACTTTGTTCTGTGCTACAGGGATTGCTGGACGTACAACTATGTGTGCAAGTATGTCAAGAGGTCCAAGAGGCCTAGTGAGGGGTCTCTAACCTAGCCACAACCTCTAAATAAGTCAACGTAGGTGGACAAAAGGTGTAACCCTTGGAAAGGATACTCGCTCTCTTTCTTGTAGCAAGCAGACTGTTGTAGGGTGCCTTGTGTAGTATTCTAAGGCCTAGAATAGTGTTAAGGAAGAGCTTGAAGGGCAGCAAAGGTTGATAGGTGCTCGTACAAGGGAAACATAGTGATTAGAGGCCTGTTGTAGCAGTTTTGGAGGGTTGTAACGGAGTATTCGATACCTTAACTAGTGACAAGAAGCTACAATAGTATGCGCAAATCCCTAGGCAAGGAGGCAACAATAGTATGTTGAAAATGTCTTCTTGATTGATGGTTGGATGTTAGGTGGATGAGGTCCCAGAAGAGTACAAAGTTGGATCATCCTAAGAGCAAGTTCATCAACAACAGTTGCATGTGTCAAGAAGGGCAGCAGATGGTTGCAGGACAGTTGGTCATCTTCTTGAGTTGATGGGTTACTAGTGGATGAGAGGTCCTAGGAGAGGACTTGGTATTGGACACTCATGGTCTATTGGAGGGTAGCATGAGAGTGGACCAAGTTGGAGCCCTAAGTGCAGTGACCTTGATGGACTAAGGTGGATGTTAGGAGTGGTAGAGTTGGAGCAGCGTAAAGAACAACTTGGGAGGATTGTAGAGGCTTGCTTCGAGCCAGAAGAAACAAGTCTCTTAAAGGGATAAGGGATTATTAGATGTGATAGAAGGAGAGCTCATAGGTCTGATCAACTAGGAGTAGTTTGAGTAGCCCTAGACTTGCCTTGCGGAGAAGGACTACAACAAAAGTTGGGCAATCCTCCTAGCCCGTGTTCATTGTTTTTGAAAGACTTCTATCAGTGATAGGTGGCAGCCCTATGTGCCCTATGTTAGTCTTCATTGGAGTAGCGCAGAAATACTATAGTGGGTTGAAGTCCCTGAGTAGCTGAGGAGCAACAGTGGCAGTTGAAAGTTGTTCACAAATGGATTTGTTAACAACTTGATAGGAGTCTCGATGTTTTGATGCGTTGAAGGACTAATGGTTAACAAGAGAGTAGGTGGAACCGAGTTCAGTGACCTAATAGAGTTGGTTCATTGATAGAGGCAGATTGGGAGTCGAAGGATTGGGTAGGTGTGTTTAGGGTACGATCGAGAGGAGCTGAGAGAACCACTACATCAGCTAGATGGTGAGTGTTTCTTTATCAAGGTCGATAGGTGGTCATCATGACATACACCAAGCCCTAGTTGTTTTTGTCTTGTATCAGTGGATGTATGAGGACCATAATCCCTGGTATGGGAGCCCTAGACTATGATATTATCAGTTTGAATAATATAACGAAGTTGGGTTGTTGTATAAATTTGTAAAAAGTTGTGTATAGTTTGTGAACTAGTATATTTATTATTGTTTATATTTCGTTGTGCAAAGTAGACTTGTGATACTTGGTTTGGTAGTGTCAGTGATTTAAGATTCTATCCTAAACACTAGTATCATGGAAAAACAACATACATTCCCAAGAAGTGACAGGAATCTTATCAGATGGTGTGTTACAACTTATACAATCAAGAATTTGTGGTCCTATGTCCACTAGATCTCTAGGAGGGTACCTATACTTCGTCACATTCATTGATGATCATTCTAGGAAAACCTGGATCTATTTCTTGAACACCAACGATGAGGTCTTTGGTTGCTTCAAGGAGTTTAAGTCTCTAGTGGAGAATGTGACAGGCAAGAAGATCAAGGTGTTTCACTTAGATAACAAAGGTGAGTAAATAGAGAGTGATTTCACAGGTTTCTATGCAAAGGAAGGCATCAGGAGGGAGTGGACAACTCCATACAATCCACAACGGAATGGGGTAGCAAAGCAAAAGAATAGGTCTATCATTGAGGCTGCAAAGGTGATCTTATATGACTAGAAATTTCCCAAGTTCTTGTGGGCAGAGGCATGTAATACGGATGTGTATATTCAGGACAGGGTCCCCCAAAGGACATTGGGGAAGATAACAACAGAATAAGTCTTCTCAAGGAAGAAGCCAAGAGTTAGTCACTTCAGGATCTTTGTAGCATAGCTTATTGCCATGTACCATATGAGAAGCGTACCAAGTTGGATTAGATTGCAAAAAGGGGATACTTCATTTGGTATATAAAAACCTCTAACGCATACAAGATCTATGTTCCTAGCCGCAGGAAGATTATCATGAAACGAGACATGAATTTTATGGAGGACAGAGACTTCAAGAAGTCTTGCGAGATTCCTGCAGGTGATTAGAGTGAGCCAACAGAAGCTCCGTTAGTTTAGTATGTTGAAATTTGGTACCGGAGGACAGGTGGTTCCCTAAGGCTTTGATCTTTGGCCTAGGGAAAAGTGTCCAAAAGATTTTAATTTTTCTCCTAAAGTGACTTCATAATTTTTATAAAGTTAAAATCTAATTTAAAGTGACTTTAAGTGATAAAGTTACTAAGTCTAATTTTAAAGTGACTTTTATAAAGTCAATGAAAAATTAGAAAGGGGAAGTGACTTTGGAAATAAATGACTAAGTGGGTATTTATTAAAGTGGGGTGAATTAAAAAATAGAAAGTGAGATTTAAATGTGCATTTAATCTCAGCCATAGATCTAAATCTATCTCAGCCATTCGATTTGGGGATCACCCAAAAGTCATTTAGGGTTGGGTTAAGGGAGGAAAAGGAGGAAAAGATCATTCATTCTTTCATGAGCAGATTGGGAGAAGGAGAGCAAGAGAGCAAGGCATATTTCTGGATAGGAAGGAGAAAGAGGCAACAGTTTGGCACACATACCAAGGCAGCACTTCAGCAAATCAGTACAGCCGAAAGAACAAGTAGAAAAAGGTAGATTTTTGCTGAGAAAACTGGGAAAAACTTATTTTTGGGCACGAATTTTGAGGATACGAATTTCTGCATGGAAACCGAGGTCTGTCCATACAGTCCGTACGGTTCGTACATCCGTACGTTTGTACAGTCCGTACATCCGTACAGTCCCTACAGCTCGTACAGCAAATTTCCAGATTGTCTGTTGGGCTGAAAAATAGATAAGTTTGCTTGCTGGAAAAATTTGCTTTGCTGTAATTTTTGCTGAAAATTTTCTCACTGTAAAAGGAATTTTCCAGAAATAAAGAAGAGCTCTTAAACTGGTTTTCCCCAAGAGTTGTAGGGGGCTTTTCCAGGGTCACATTGACCAAAAATATCAGTGTTTAAATGTGTTTTAATGGCTGTTTATTACTGCTGATTTTTATTTCTACAATTTCCATCATTCTGTAAAATTTCCAGAATTTGTGTTTTCAGAAGAAAA